>MCFE01000717.1:0-42412 GCA_002104905.1 Basidiobolus meristosporus CBS 931.73
TCTTCCAACTCTAGTGACCTCATTCAGTAAGGTATCCTACTCACTGGAAGGTTATCTCCTGTGCCAATGATATGATTGTTGAAATATTGGACTACTTGGTATCATTCAGCAGCTAAAAATTTACTTAACAATTCTAGGCTAGTCTTAGTCACTGTAGGACTCATTTACTGCCTTAACTTTGCCACTTTCTCCAGATATATGATCTTATGATTATTCCCCTATAGGCAGGATCAAATTAGCACTATTACCAAACATTATTTACTAACCCTGAAACTGTTACAGAATGCTCCTGAATATTGAGAAACCCTCCCTACTTAGTGTTGCAGCTGTATTACTTCTACAAAGGTATAAATACTGAGCTTCTTTATGAATAAACAACAGTTCAACTATTATCACTATTTCTTGATAAGTTCCTTATATCCAAATCACTTCTTAAATTGCAACAATGATCCACCTCTCTGACTGGTGGTAGGCTTACAAGTTCATCTGGAAATATGTATGAATATTCCTTCTAGCAAGTCTGGACTTTCTTGGGTTCTGGAGTAGAGGAATCCTCCCATGATACAAACTTGTGGAGCATCTGGATACCTTTTCTAAGTGCTCCACACAACTGTGTCTTGCTAAGTTCACTTTTTTCACACACACTGGAATTGACCAAGTTGAAAGCCAGTCTTGCAGGTCATAGCTCATAGGGCTTATTTTCCTTCTGGATCTGAATAGCATGGGCTCTCTAATTGACTGATGGATTACAACAAAATAGCCAGGCTTTTTCCAAGTACAAGATCAGACTTGTAGTTGCCAAAAAAATAGGCCTGTAGGTCCTCTTCATAGTCATTGATGCTCATCCTTATTGGCTGAGTAATACAATTGATTATGTGAGAGCTCACATCAGCTGTTGAGTCTGAAGTTGATTTGGTGGGGTCCAAGTTGATTCCAGCTTTCAAAGCAAATTGTTCTGAAATATTTCTCATGCAAGGCTCCTGAGTCAATCATGATCTGAACAGGTACTATATTGATTACTCCATTCAAAAATAATAGCTTTCCTAAGTTTGAGGTCATATGGGATAGGCGTTCTTCTGTCATATAGAAGGTGAGTTCTGAGTATTCTTCAAGTTCATCCTCCATTTTACAATGCTCAAGGCCTTCAATCTGGCTGAAGGTTCTTGATGGCTGATGCCGATATAATGATTGTGGCCTCTCTGATTAGTCATTGTGGGCCTCCCAACTCCAATGATAGCTGAGTCATTGTCAATGGCAATGTTGATGGCTTCTTCAATAGTCTAGGGTCTTTGAAAATTCACTTCCTTGCAAGTTCTTTTTTTCAATCTATCAATAAGGTATTCAACTTAGTCCAGGGGGTCCAATCCTTTAATTTGCCCCAGTAGACGTCTATATATAGGTTCCAGCAGCTGCTTATATTTATTTTGCCAGATCAATTGCCAGCTGATTGTATATCCTAGTGTAGGTTGTGCTGATTACACATTTGATTACTTCATCATCACCTAATAAGATCCTACTTAATATATTTTTTTCTGTCTGATAAGGATCTGCTGATTCATTTGCTGACTAATGATACCAACTTGATAGATCACACTAATATACTGATAGGCTAAACATACAACTATTTGATTAGACTAAAAACTGATCTCACTTAAACATTGAAGCAATAGACCTTAACAAAAGATCACAGTCTAGGTACATAATAATTTGGTGAAAGCATTTTAATTAAACACCAATATGGAATTTGATCAGGACAGAATGCTAGTCTAAGATTAAGATCTATGTGACTAAGTTAGCATGAAGAGTTAGGTAACAACTTAATAATAACAACGCTTACTACATGCTGGATATCTACTTAGCTCCAGTGTGGTGTCTTTATTTAAAAGAGAAACTGCTTGGTGTACTAGAAGTTACTAATATCACAAAAGTTCTACAACAGCAATGAGCTGTCAAACATGATATAATGTTTTGGAGAGAGAAAAATAAATGTGATGATACTGTCATATAGCCATCATAAAATTAAATCCTGTGACTAATAGGTATTAAATACCATGAGGACAGTGCTCAAAGACCACTAAAAAAACTGCACACCAGAGTTGACAGAGAAATTGGTCAGAGTATCTTGTGACACCATCACTAAAGTGGCTATGACTGTTCTACTGCCAGTTTTCTTACTTTTCAATTGCAGACACTCAATCACAATCCTGGACACTCCATCACCTCCTGCATATATTGAAATTGAACAACTTTCCATGCATACAAATTTGCTTATTTCCTTTCAATCTTAAGTTAAAACCCACTTTCCATCTGTTCTGACTCATAGAAAGTTCCTTTACCCAACACTTTGTACATTAAGCCCAGGCTCATACTTTACAATTGACTCCACTAAAACCCACCACTCAATAGAAAAATCTGCCCAATTTCTTTTCTGTCAAAATGCCCTCTATCCATGCTTTTGGCAGTTACCCCACAGCTTGATTCCATTGTTTGCTCACTGGTCCCCATACTTCCTGGCCTTCAGCCAGCACTGCAGTATTTGGAACCTCATCTGCCAGACTTTTAAATCAATCCATGCAAGACTCATGATCATTTTCCCAGGCACTGCTAAACAACAAGTGCCCCAATTGTTTCCTGTGCCCATTATTGCCCCATAATTCCACTGTATACTTTGCAATAGTCCTTTGAGTTCTTGAGGCTGTTGCTCTGTCTGTTAGTGAGATTTCCATTCTGTATACAATTGAGGATGGGGAGGCTGTGTTAGATGGATTGCTTCATTTGGTGAGCTCAGCCACCTCACTAGAATATAGCTCACCAGTCTGCATTTCCAACTCCTGAGAAAGCTGCCTGTTTTCTTGTTGGTGTTTCATCTTGGCTATTATAGGATTTAAGCTGCTTCAAGCTTTTGGCATTTAGTGGTGAATACTGCAGCTTTTGCTTACACTTTCTAGTCTCTGACTTAGACAGTCCTATTTACTTAGCACTGCCAGGTCTTATGCTGCTGCTTTGTCTGAATTCCTGTTGCCATGTACTACATTTTGTTCTTTTAAAATGCTGCATTGATGCTGTGGTGGTGTAGAGGTACTCCTGGGAGAAGCTACACAACTCAAGGTGTGTGATGTGTCTGATGGTTGCAACAATGTCTGGGTCTAAACTGCTGGTGTCTCTACTGCCATCTCATTTTTGTAAAAGCTCCTGTGTCTCAAGCTTCCTAGGTGCTCAAAGTGTCTCCAAAGACCTCAGTGTGTCTTGTGCACTACCCTGAAAAGCTCCTTCAAATCAGATCTGCGGCTAACTGTTGCAGGTAGGTGCAATGATCAACTGCTAATCAACAAGGGGGAAGTTTTACTGATAGCAGCAATGGGTCATTGATGAAGGATTGACTTACCTTAGATGCTTTTCCTGATTGCCAAGTCAATACAAGTGACAAGGTTCTCTAAGGTTTTGGGCTTCAGTTGAATTCTTGATGACTTAACTACAAGCTTATAATACTCCAAGATAGTTCTGGAAGGTTCAAAAAGGCACTGCACAGGCAACCAATTGGAGAAAAGTAGTGTGAAACCTCTACAACAAAGAGATATACTTTATGTATTGAAGTGGTGGGAATGGCAACACAAACCTAGGACATGTGCCAAAGGCAATTGTATGCTGACTTTTGTATATTGTCTCTGCAGTAGATGATGTTATTAGAGTTGGTGTTTGGATAATAACAATGTGTGTAAGATACCAAGTAAATCCCCGGGATCTCACACATTTGACAGCAATACCATCCATTGTGCCCAGAGAAGCCAGCTATCTTGCTGATGGCTGGGGCATCTCCAATGCATATAACCATGTGCACTCTGATATTACAGCCATTTATTGTTATCCAGCTGGAAAGCATATAAAAATCATTCAGCAATGGATACCAGTAGCTATCCAGATTGGACTGTGATTTATGCCCTGATACCAGTGAGACTACAGTTAGATTTTGGCTCTGATACTGTAAGATAGGTGGCAGATTCAGGTTGATGAGAATCATTGGCTGGCAGAATTTGCTGACAGAGTACTTATTTAATTAGATTCATCCAGTGCCTAGGCAAAGGCATGGACATACATGCCTTCAATGTACACCTTGCTTCTTAACTCTGTGTAATGTTTGATATCAAATGTATCAAGTATGTTTGTGCAAGATTGATACTCAGTGCAGTACTTGAGAGCCTTGCAACATTTGTTGGACTGCATAAGCTTCTTTAGATGGGGTATTACTGGCGTATATCTGGAGTGTGAATGATGTTTTCCCCCAATGGTGGTGGATTCCTGACATGTTGGACATCTTGCAATGGTGGCATTTTCTGATGTGAATGCAATGCAACTGTTAATGCTTGTAGGTATCAGGACAGTATCTGGGTTATATATTGCCAGCTGCAAGACTGTTGTCCATCTATACCTTGTATATGGCAAGTCACATCCCATGATGATTATGGCAGGAAGTAGTAGTATATCTCCAATGCCCCCATCACTGATATTAGTAGAAATGCACCACTTGTCCAGCCAAAACATCACATCATTCACCAGTGGATGGATTACTGGGCTTGCTTGACTCCATAAAGTATCCTTGCCATTTTTTTCCACAGGTGTTGTCTTGTTGCATATAAGGATTTTGCCTGGCTCATGCAGGGTACTAATGTTAGCGGAGATTGGCTCACAATCCATCAGTGAGCCAGTTTCTTCAGAGCTATCACTCTGTATGCCATATTTAGAAGGCTGGGGGAGCCTAAGGGCTGCACAAACTCACCTGACTTAGTGTACTCAAGGTAACAAGTACAGCCAGATGCTGTTGTAGAAGTGTCGACTGGCTAGCAGAATATTTTTGGTATAGTAGTGACTGAAGAGTGGTCAAATATGGGCTGTAAGGCAAAATACTGGCTGTGAGCCTTCTAATATCTAATATCTAAGATGCTGTCTGCATGCTGCATGGCTCAGAGGCTGGTAACAATAGCCACATGGTTTTTCTTCTCTTTTCTTACTGCATTGAATCAAAGTATTCCTTTCCATTGGGCAAGCAGTTTAATGCTCACTAACATATTGCTATTACAGCATTTTCTTGCTGTTATTCATGTGAACTTAAGTCAGTCTTGTATTTATGACATTGCACCTCTATGAGTGTAAGATTCAATGATGACCTGCCAAAATAAGCATTATTGAAACATTTATGGTGCCATCTACACATGTAACACCATTTCCCCTTTGGTTTAGCTCACTTGCACATATTTGCTGCCAAAAAATCTAACAAAGTTGTCTGGCTCCCAACCAAACCCCATGGCTGAAAGCAGTAGGAGAACAGGTGGACAACAGCTTGCTTTAACACTCAGCTCAACAAGCAGGGCTAAATGAAAAAACAGTCATGTTGACAGTGTACCCACTGAAGGTACTAATGCTGACTCCAATGGCTTGCAGTCAAGAAGGCAGTTCAAAATCTGTGTGATGCTGCAGGCTGACCATAATGCTCAAGCAGTTGAGAATGTTGCAAATACAGTATCTAACACCACCATCTTACCCTCCTGTGCAGTAATTGATTTCTCTTTAGGCTTATCTTTGACACTGTTGTTGTGCTTCAGTGATTCAATGGTGTTCATCTACTTTTACATTGTGAACTGGCTCAATCTTAGCTGTGACTTTGAGCTACTTATGTGCCTTGTTTGCAGCTAAGATGCTACATTCTCTACCTGCAATATTGAATGCTCCACATATATTCTCCACTCATCCTGTATCTGAACATCTACTTGACTTTCCTGGGCCATTGCTGCTATTATATCAGCCCTGGACCTAGTTACCTCAACAGTGCTTTTGTATAAGCTGACAATACAGTTGCTAACACAGGAGCTGGTAATGTTATGATGGCCATTTGCAGGTCATAAACTGAAGGTTCTGCATTTGCAGCATTCTCTTGGGCATGAGCATTACTGTGTGCTTTTGACTCCACAAAGATTTTCCACTGCCTGATTGACTGAGAGCCTGAAGAGTCCTGATTACTATCTTCAGTGGACACACTGTCAACATGGGCTTTTTTTGATTTAGCCTTGCTTGTTGCACTTAATCTCAAAGGAAGCTGTTGTCAAACCATTCTTCTGCTGCTGTCTGTAGTACAATGTAGATGGGAATCACGCAATTTGCTTTATAACTTAATAGCATATATGGAGGGGTGAGTCTAACCAAAGGGTAATTATTTAACATATGCATGTGAATGTGGTGCCTCAACTTTATTTAACATGCTTACTGTAGCAAGCCATTAGTGAATTTGCACTTGTGTAGGTGTGATGTCTCAAGTGCATGATGTTCATAAACTCACACAAGTACTGACCAAAAGTGATATAATAGCTTTACCTTATTGAGTGTCAAGCTCTTTGCCCCACAAGTAAGACTACTCTGACTCAATAGCATAAGGAAAGAGTAAAAAGTCCATATAGCTACTATGACAAGGCTCTCAGTCATGAAGCATGAATACAGTATATGTTGCATCACATGTATGATAGTCTGTGTTTGCCACAGATCAGATTTAAGCATTAATCTATCACAACTGTGCCATCAATATTCTGCTGGCCACCTAATCCCTGTATGGCAACACCTAGCTGAACTTGTAGCCTTGCACAAGCCAAGTTGGGTGGGTGTGTAGACCTTTTGGCCCACCTCAGCCTTGTCAATAAGCCCTGCTGAATGAGAGCTCTGAAGAGGCATACCCACTGATGGATTTGGAGTCTATCTAGCAGCAGTACCCTGCATGAGCCTGACAGAATCCCAATACACAATGAGACAACGCCTATGGAAAGATGCCAAGGATATGCCTTGAAGCAAAGTGAGCCAAGTAATAAATTTGCTGAGAAACAATCAGATGTTGTTTCTAGAGAAGTGGCATGTTTTGACCAATATCAGCAATGGAGGTGTTGAGGTTCTACTGCTACTACTTCCCAAAGCTATTTCAGGATGCAATTTACCACATTCTGGGCTCAAATAAGCAAACATTGTGTAGCGGGTGACATATGACTCAGAGAAAATCCTGATATCAGCATATTTCAGCAGTTGAATGGCATTAACATCAGAAAAGGCCACCATTGCAAGATTTCCAATTTGTCAGGAATTTCTTACCACGGGAGTAAACATTGCTACACTCCAGATATACTCCTGCAATACCCTGCTAAGGTATATGATGAAGTCCAACAAATACTATGTAGCTACAAAGTACTCACTTGGTATCAATCAAGTGCAAACATCTCTGATATAACTGATGGCAAGCATAACAATCAACTAAGAGGCATGGTCTAACTTGAAGGTATGTACACCCATGCCTTTGCCTTGGGACTTGAAGGTTTCTCACAGTATCAGTGCTCTACCAGCAAGTACTGCTGGCAACTGATTTTCATCAACCTGAGTCTGCCCCCAAATATATGGTATCAGAGCAGAAGTCTGATTTTTGACTCACTGATGTTTGAGTCTATATCACCACCCATCCTGGATAGCTACCTGTATCTGTTGCCAGATGAGCATTGTGTAAAGCACTAGGAGCATCATCTTCTTATGGAGGGAACAAACAAAAGTCAGTTTGCCAGTGCAGCAAAGTTGGCAACTAATTAGCCATTATCCAGAATATGGAATTTATTGAATACCAGATTTACTAAAACAAAGAGTAGGTTTTTGAGTAATTTGCTTTCAACAGTATCCCTGTATTAATGATCAAGTTGTTAATGGGCTTTTGAAGCTACTTGATCCTGTCTTAATATGCTCACCTATACAAATGCATTGACTGGAAGAATGGGATATGTGTTTATTCAGTTGGCCTTCTGAAGCCATTTCTACCAAGAGTACAGTGAGAGCATTGGGAGAATATAGGAATATTTGTTCAGAAGTAGATCATCAATGCCAATTTGGCACATTTGGAGCATTTATGGAAGGAGTTTATATTGGGATTTGAGTGGCTACACTACCAGCAAAAAGCTAATGTGTAAATCTCTGCCACCACTGTATTCATTCTCTACTCCATCTTCCTTGGTGTGTAAAGAATATTGGGCCTTGATGCACCTTAGGGGAGCTTTTTATGAAACAGATGTGAGGTAAGATAGGAAGACCAAATAGGTTGCAGGTATTAAAATTTCCCAATCTTACTTGATTATAGCTTTCAGCTCTTTGATTGATGTGATGAGCTGGTACATTAAGAATAGTTAGGCAGAGCTGAGAAATGGCGAGGACAGATCTGCACATGGAGACACCTATGCAAATGGCATAAAGGAACTAAGCAGTCCCAATGTGTGGGTAATTGGTTAAGTTGGGCAAGGCTGGGTTGGACACAACAAACATCTAACTAATGTCTGGGCAGCTTCACCAGAGTATCCCAGATTCCCCCTGATCACAAGCCAATTTCTACACCATACCATAAAGAACTCGCACAAAGCAGAGCCAGAGTGCACCTATTAGGAGGACTAGAATCCTGCTGGGTGTAGGAGTATATTGGCAACATAGCACAAAGTTCTTTCCTGATACTCAGGAGGTATTGATGTCAGAAGTAGTGGTAACCAAGCATGTGTTTGCAAGATGTATATGGTAACTTTATAAGTGTCACACTGAAAAGCTGTAAGTTGAGATAATAGAAGTGTGTCAATTGCAGCAGGTGTGCAGATATGTAGAGGTTAGTCAGCAGGAGGCAATAGGTTTTTTTGACTTAGACTATATGTGAAATGCCCACAGTAGTAATGCGTAAGCAACTGAAGAGGGGTGATTCTACTGTGGGATATGTGTAAGGTACAAGGGATAGTAGATAAGGCAATACTATTTGGTAAACCAGTACAGTTTTGTTATACAGAACTATCTGTAGGCCAACATACTGCTGAAATGAAGCCATCAGAGCACCATCATGTTTCTTTTAATAAACAGCAGTATATGCATTGACTGGTTTGGACTGCTCTGATAAACATTGAGTGCATCAAGTCCATCCAAGCACCATGCATTTGTTGGCTAAAAACTGCTCAAATGCTGTCATGTTTGAAACTTTGTTTGGCTGCATAATCAGCAAAATGCCATCACAATCCCATCTTAGGATAACAATATGGGTAATTAATTACAAGCTGCTGGCATTCTGGCAGCTTCATGGTGAAATACTGATGGCTGATCTGAACTGAATCCACCTATGGGAGCAAATTATTTCTCAGAGGATAATAAGCTTATATAAGGCTCTAGGTACTTGAGATTAAATCATGAACAAGCATATAGAGGCCTCCTACTGTCCAAGTGTGGAGTTGAGATCCTGGCCCAAGTATATGCAAATAGTCTCTATACACACTATAGATTATACATAATAAACTACTGAGGAGTATGCTGGTTGCCCTGCACTGGTACATATATCACTTTGCATAAAGTGATGGATGATCATGTAAATTGACATGTATTAATTCTTTATCTTGCTTTTTCAACACAATCAAGTTACTTGAAGCTCTCAGCTACATGTCATACTGCAGTAAAAGTATCTGCTACTAAGATTCTGAGAGAAGTGGCTGTTCAGGGAGGTGTATTTAAGTAAAATTGATCCATCCTGTAAAACAAAATCACAGTTCTAAATGGATGACCAATTAGGATGAAACACCTGATAATTTAAGTATCTTGAGCACATGAGGCTCCTGAACACTGAAGAGGATCTGACAAGCTGTGCATATGCTATCTGTTTGCTTCTAAACTTGATCAACAAGGAGAATTCAGCCACCAGCATCTTCAAAACTAGATATGAAACAAAACCTACTACCATAATCTGGAAGCCTTACCATATAAGGCTTGTAATCCTAACTTGTCTTCATGTTGTAGCTGCTTTGACACAAAGAGTTGACTGGTAAGGATCTCTTATGGCTCATGTTGAGGTATATTATTTTACAGCTGAATTAACTGGTTTTTCCACTTTGTTGATACAAGAATGTTGGATATATAGGTGCTATGTTCAAGCATCATGGGAGGAAATCATTGCCAGAGATATATGCCCCCATCTACACATATAAGTACTACTACAGTAGGATGGCTATAAACCCTATAAAGAATTAATGTGATGATCCTGTTGAAAGGCTGTCATAGAGCTAAAATCTCATGACTAAGAGGTATTTATCTCATTGGGACATGATGCAATAACCATTGAAGCAAATATTTCACCCAAGATTTCTCAAGAAACCTGGTAAGAAATTTCATCCATCAATACATTAGTGGCTTCTCCTTGGCTTGCTGCCAATTCTTGCACTCTCTGTTACCAGACACTCCATCATATCCTATGCTTGTATACATTGCTTGGCTATTGTCACTTTTTCACCCTCCTTACTTCTAGACTCCACAATGCAATAACTTTTCATGCATACAAATTGGCTTATTTTGGTTTAAACTTCAGTTGTGCCTCAATTAGTGATTGTAATAATAGGTACAAGTCCCAATACCCAATACTGACATTATATCCAACACCATGCTCAATTGGTAACTTCACAGATATACAGCACTAATCAGTATTTCTGCTATAGAAGTCTCTTTCTGTGTTTATGGGAGGATTGCTATGGATTTATGCCATTTTTTGATCACTGATACCCATACATCCTGGTCTTCACCTGGCACTGCATAGTCTATCATCTTATCTGCCAGTTTTTGCAATAAATCCTTGTAATATTCAAGTGTGTTTTCCTGAGCACTCCTCTAAAAGAAGTGCTGCAACCTCTGGGTGCACCTATTAATGCTGCAAAGCACCCTTTTAGGCACTGGAATAGTCTTTTGGGATCTTGGCATTATTGCATTGTCTGGCAGTGAGATCTCCACTGTGTCCACAATGAAGAAATTGGAGACAGTGGTAGACAAACAGCCTTCCACTGCAAGTTCATCTACCTCACTGAAGTGCAGCTCAACTGGATGTACTTCAATTCTTGTGAGCAGAGCAGCTTTATTGTTAGTAACTCTTGGTGGCAATTATGGGATGCAACCCATTCTAGGCTGATAACACTACTTGCTGAGAATTGCAGCATTTTTGCACACTTCTTTGTCACTGGCTTGGGGATACTTTTTTTTCAGTATCTTTACTTTTATCACTACAAGGTTTTACACTGCTACTTTGCCCAAGTGCTTCTTGTATTGTTCTACATTTCCCCTTTGATTCATGCTGCATCTGTGCATTTGTTTCTGCCTGCTTGCTGGTTGCTGGCACCTTCCTGGCCACCAGACTTTGTTGCCTACTTCTGCTGAGCTTTGAGCCCTGCTTGTCACAGACTATTGTGAATGTCATAGGTTTATCACTATTAGGCCCTTCTCTACTACTTTGAATGAGTGTTTATTGTACTGGACCAAATTTTCTCTTTGATAAATGCTGCACTGAGAGACTTGTCTGCCTGCTTGGCCCCTTCTGGGAATTATCTGTTGTGTTGTATTGTGATTAGTTTGGGGCTTGTTCTACAATGCAGAGGCTAATCAACAATAAACAACAACTTCCAGTATGCTAATACCAAAATAGTTTATTGGGAGTTTGATACCCTAATAGAAGATATAACTTTCACTAATTTCCTCAATCTTAGGCTCAAAATATGCTGTAGGCAGTGTTTATCACTTCTACAGCAGTGTTTGGACCTTCTGTTGACTAATGGACTTATCTACTTTTAAAGTAACTTTTCCCTATTTGGAAGTCACTTTCATTTCTGAGAAAATATTTCCTAATATGGAAACCCTGAACTCCCCTTTAACCTAAAGGGGTATGCTGTAGAAGTCTCTAATGGGGTCTTTAGACCTAAACGGGTGTCTTTAGAGTATAGGGGCATCTTGTAATGGTCTCTAAAGTGGGCTTTACACCAAAGGGGTGCCTAAAGGGGCTTCTTTAGAGTAAAGGGGTTTCTTAAAGGGGGGTCTCTAAAGGGGTCTTTACACTAAAGGGGTGTCTAAAGGGGTGTCTTTAGAGTTAAGGGGTTTCTTAGAGGGGACCTTTCCAACAGGAGAGTGGTAGTTTCTTGTAGAACTTAGATTGGATTCTTGTGAGCTTTACAGTCTCTTTACTGATGTAGTACCAATCAAAGTCAGAATACTCAACAGTGCAAGTGATGCAGGGGAAGTCTTATAACCTTTAAACTTGTAATTGTAGTGTGGAGATTCTGGAAAGAGAGGCTCTCCTTTATTTTTCAGCTTGGGAAGTCAAATATATGGAAATTTTGAAGGATCAAAGTTTTGGGCAATTGCACAAGCAATGCACGTGATACAAAGCTAAAATTTTGTAGTGGCACAGATTGGATATAGGCACAGCACCTGTGAAAATATCACGTGCTTGATTGGCTGGTTCAAAAGTAACATGCAATCAAAGTCACCACAGTATTCCTGGTAATAAGGCATAGTATATATTATAATTGGACTCTTTTGGTCATAACTCCTTAAGTATTGCTTTAAATGCGCTGTAATTTGAAACATGTTTTGGCTACTACGTGTTCTGTATGACATAATATTCTTGGGTGGATTGCTTGGCAGGGCCTGGAGCATTTGCTCTTCAAAGTTGTAAATTCTTGATCTTTCACCTGTGTGTTACATTAGCAAAAAGCAAAATAAAGAAATGAGTGCAATATTGGTTTAAAGATATTGTAGTAATGGAATACTTTCCATTACTACACATCTGGCTACCTGACTTTTTTTCCACTTGTTTGGAGCTTTCAGCCTTGCTTGTAATGAGCTCTTAAGGAAGCTGTTGGTTTTTAGCTGTGGCACTCTTGTTCATGTTCCTTGTATAGTTTCTGCTATTCCTGAGCTACTTTCTTAGCATATTAGAGCTGACTCAAGATCTGTTTGCCTGCTTGAATCTAGGATGATACTCTTGGAACCAATCAAGCACATTTGGCCTGACCTTGAGCTCTTGATGGTCCATAGTATGCTGGCCTTATGGTGTTGCTGTGCTAGACTTCTGATAGCCCTTTGAATATCAGCCAACCCCTCATCATTGCACTCAACAGCTTGACAGATCTTGAGTGTTTTTTGATTTTTGGGCTTGGGTGTAATAGCTACAGTCTCTCCCTCCCATGATGTAGTAGAATTGTCTCTTGGCTTCATCTTCAGGCATTGTTATTGCGCTTCAAAGACTTTAAGGTGATCTGTAGTAATGGAATACTTTCCATTACTACAATATCTCAAAACCAATATTGCACTCATTTCTTTATTTTGCTTTTGCTATTGCAACACACAGGTGAAAGCTCAACCATTTACAACTTTGAAGGACAAATATTCCAGACCCTAAGAAGCAATCCACCCAACAATATTATGTCATACAGAACACGCAGTAGCCAACACATTTTTCAAATTACAGCACACTTGAAGCAGTACTTAAGGAGCTATGACTAAAAGAGTCCAATTATAATATATACTATGCCTTATTGCCAGGATTACTATGGTGACTTTGATTGCATATAACTTTTGAACCAGCCAATCAAATCATGTGAAATTGTTCCAGGTGCTGCGCCTATGTCTTATCCACGCCACTGCAAGATTTTAGTTTTATATCATGTGTATTACCTGCACAACTATCCAAAAACTTGGATCCTTCAGAAATTTCATGTATATGACTTCCCCAGCTGAAAAATAAAAAGAGAGCCTCTCTTTCCAGAATCTCCACACTACAATTACACGTTTAAAGGCTATAGAACTTCCCCTGCATCACTTGCACTGTTGAGTATTCTGACTTTGATTGGTACTACATCAGTAAAGAGGCTGCAAAGCTCACAAGAATCCAATCTAAGTTCTACATGAAACTACCACTTTTCTGTTGGAAAAGTCTGCTCTAAGAAACCCCTTTTCTCTGAAGACACCCCTTTAGAGTCCCTATTAAGAAACCCCCTTACGCTAAAGATGTCCCTTTAGGCACCCCTTTAGTGTAAAGTCCACTTTAGAGACCACTACAAGAAGACCCTTTACTCCAAAGACACCCCTCCAGGTCTAAAGACCCCTTTAGGGACTTTTACAACACACCCCTTCAGGTTAATGGGGAGCTCAGAACTTCCATATTGGGAACTATTATCTCAGAAAGAAAAATGAGTTCCAAATAGGGAGAAGTTTCTGTCAAAGTAAATAAGCCCATTGGTTGACAGAAGGTCAGAACACTGCTGTAGCAGTGAGAAGCACTGCCTATAATGTATTTTGAGCCTAAGATTGAGGATATTAGTGAAAGTTAAATCTTCTATCAGTATATCAAACTTCCAATAAACTATTTCAGTAATAGCATAATGGATGTTGTTGTATATTGTTGATTAGCATCTACATTGTGGAACAAGCCTCAAACTAATCATAAGACTTGTTCCATTGTACCGTGCCAGGGTGCGCGGCACAATCCACAGCTGTAAAGAACAATTGGGCGCAATATTATAGCTACCAGAAGGCAGGATTGTTCTTGGACAATTTTGCACTGTGTGGGATGATCTCGCACACTATGGCACAATCTGACATGATGAGGTTGGCACGGATGATTGCGCCAACTTGTAATGTTTGCATCATGTGCACAATTGGATACCGCTATCATGACAGGTAAAATCCGGTATTTGGATATGTTTCTTTAATGTAAATGGAAATAAATGTGTATCACACTATAAACTACACTGATACTTACCATGTTGGTAACCCTCACTCCAATTGGATGGTATCTCAGTGGTAAGTTGGTCCAAAAGTATCCTGAAGCTGGCAGCCCCCAATTGGCTCATTGACTACTGAAAAAGCTACTTGATTTGCCATCAAATATCCCATTTTGCCCATTGAGCAAGTAAATCCCTGATCCTAGTGACTGGACAAGGTGTCATAGCTAGCATGCAAGCAATTGTGTAGGTGCAAAACAGATCCAATAGCTGCACTGGTATTACAGATGATGTATATGTATGCAGGGTGTTTATTTATAGGGGTTCTGTCTCAAATGTGAGACAACCTTGATATTACTTATATCAAAAATTTGATGATCACTGATTTGCAATGGCTCAATTTGGATTGCAAAAAAATAGGGTTGTTGGGATCATTACAAATGTGAGCGATTCAAAGCAATTGCATCATCTTCTCCTGGGTTTTTTTCTCACAGGGATTACTACTGAAGCATTTGGTAGTGACTCACTTTGCACACCTATACTACTTCCTGGCTGACTATCATCTTGGCTACTTGTATATTTGTAGTCAGTATTTTGCCTCCTGGTTGATGAGTGCAATGCTGCAGCTTGGCCGTGCTGAATTGCTCCAACTGAGCCAACTGAACCGGCCTGTAGTGCCACACACTGACGTGTTCTTTTACTTGCCAAGGGCTCCAGTGGCTGAGGCACTTCAATTTGGTCATCATCAGTCAGTTCACCAGAAGTAACTTGCTGATGGTCAGGCAAAATGGCACGCACAGGCGCGCCTTGACACATTGAGATGGCCCTTGGCTGAGTTTGATGTGATGCTGCATGTTGACGTGACTTGGTCCGCTCCAATGGACTCGTCTCTAAATGAGCAGTTTGGCAAGTTCTTGTAGTTTTGCTCTGAAGCACGCACATTGACTCAATGCGGGGTGTTCTAGTAAAGGGTGTTGGCATGGTCTGGACTGACGTGCGCCGGCACACTGTGGTAGGGTAAATATACCTCCCACAGACAAGTTTATTCATATAGTCATTATGATATACTTATCCATATTTTATCTTATCAATATTATCCCATTCTTCTTTTGCCCATATTATCAGTATTATCCCCATATGATGTTTACCCTGATTAGTTATTAGCATTAGTTATCCCAGATGTTATTCAGCTTTGTGATCAGTAGATGTATCTATATAAGGCAAGTACCTGCGTCAGTACCCGTGACACATGTCCTAGGTCTGTGTTACCATCCCTACCATTTCAGTACCATATATGGTATTTCTATGTTGCACAGGTTTCAGACTACTGATTCCTGATTGGTTGAGAGTGCTGTGCCTTTTAGAACCTTCCAGGACATTCTTGGCATATTTTTGGCTCATAGTGATGTCTTCAAGAATTCCACTGATACCTAGAATTTTCTAGAACCTTGTCATTAGTAATCACTTGGCAATCAGGAAAAGTTTTTAAGGGAAAGCAATCCCTCATCAATAAATCATCCCTTCTATCAGTAACACTTCTCCCTTATTGATTAGCAGTTGATCACTGCACCTGCCTTCAACAGTACATCTCAGACCTGCCATCAAGGAGCTTTTCAAGGTAGTGCACAAGACACACAGAGGCCTTTGGAGACACTTGGAGCACCTAGGAAGCTAGAGAAGCAGGAGCTTTTACCATAGAGACATACTGACAAAGACACCAGCAGTTTAGACCCAGAGGTTATTGCACCCATCAGACACCTCACACACCTTGAGTTGTGTAGCTTCTCCCAGGAGTACCTCTACACCACCACAGCGCTGTGGTTGCAAGAGATGGTAGGGAATCCAGCAAGGCATGCTAGCGCAATCTGGACAATGTTGCTTGCGTTCTGTATTCTTCCTCCTGAAGCTCACCATCTGATTCCTCAAGGTATTCACTTACCCTCTGTCTGATACTTTAGAGCTGTTGCCTGGATGAGTCCTGTGTATATTGCTCTCGGAAGCCACTTAGCTCTACTAATATATCACGTAGTACATTAGTCATTTGAGGCAAAAACTCATTCAAATCTCTTTGGTTCCCAAAGTTGAGGCACAAACGGACGCGTCCAGCCCGTACTGCGCAAATTACGCGCGAAATTGTTCCCGCGCAGCCTCTTCTTCAAATCACCTCACTCTCAGCTCATTCTTGATTTCAAAACTTGTCTTGTTATATATCTTTTTACATACATTGGCTGGCATCTTGATGTAGAACTCATGCCACAGCTTTCTACTCAAATTCTTCCATCTTTGTTGACTCTCTGAGGTATCTAGTTCTGCTAGATTAATCAGTAGTGCCCAAATATCTGTATGAAGGCTCATCATAGACACTTGGCCCATACTAAAATCACTTGGCAAGAACTCAAACGGATCCAACATTGACTTTTCCGGTCTGGACCGCGCTAGTGAGCTGGGGGATGGGTTTTGTCTGGGTTGTACTAAAGATGAGTTGAGGCTTGGTATGGGGACCATAGCAACGGATTTGGATACTTATACAGCAGTATATTGGCATCAACCTGGTCTTATATGAAATATATCTGAAAACTAATGTGATTGTTGAATTTTCCATATATTAGACTTGTTCCGTTGGATAGTGCCACATTGAGCCATGAGTGCCAAATGATGCCATAGTGTGCCAGAGAGGCCAATTGAGCCTCTACCTGGCCACAGAGTGTGAAACATAGCTCTGCATCTTCCTGCAAAGCAGCCCCTGTGTTTCACCCATTGCGCAGGAGAAAATCCATTTTTTGACCTTTTTGTGGATCAATGTAGCTCAGGATGTGTAGGAGCACAGGAGAACTGAAGATATGCATCTGGTACTCAATACCCATGGCACTCTGAATCTAGCTCTTGTAGCTTGTATCATGTCACAAAAATGAATGGCACTATCTTGGTCCACTGGTACTATCTGGCACTATATTTAAATATTAGCCCTAAAGTAAGATCTATGCCAATCACTTATAGTGCCAGATAGTACTAGTGGACCAAGATAGTGCCATTCATTTTTGTGACATGATACAAGCTACAGGAGCTAGATTCAGAGTGCCATAGATATTGAGTACCAGATGCCTATCTTCAATCTGCTTGTGCTCTAACACATCCTGCACAACATTGATCCAAAAAAAAGGTCAAAAAATGGATTTTCTCCAACACAATGGGTGAAACACAGGGGCTGCTTTGCATGAAGATGCGGAGCTATGTTTCACACTCTGTGGCCAGGTAGAGGCTCAGTTGGCCTCTCTGGCACACTATGGCATCATTTGGCACACATGGTTCAATGTGGCACTATCCAACGGAACAAGTCTATTGTTTGCGGATGATTTTTGCAACATAAAGATGGGATACATGGCAATTGATGGAGATTTAACCATAATGTATTAAAAATCAGATAAACAACGCAGATTGCACCAAATCAATTCAAACCATCTCCATACAATTATCCATCAATTTTAATATGACCTACTCATCTGAATGGTCTTTTCTCATCAATCCCATCACTACCACTGGATTTCCTTTTGACACACCAGAGGAGATCTATTCCAAGTACTGTGGACCATCAACCCCAATCTACTCAAGGAGATCCCTTGTTAAGCTTCTCTGCTATTACAAGAACTAGTGCCCTACAAGGTTTCATCCCACCATCCATGGCAACAAAAGTCCTAGAAGCTTTCATTCCCAGCTGACAGCAATGGAGAACCACCTTGCAGAGGGTATGAATGCCTTAGAGCAAGCTTGGAATACTAGGTTCAGAAGCTCCAGTAGACTTCCATATCCCTGAGTGTTCAGCAACAGGTTCCATATCAGGAGTATTTTGGATACCTTCCCAGTGAGGATTAACAGACCTTCTAGAGGGCAGTGGCACTTTTATTCTGGCAAGTACAAGGCACACTGTGTGAAGTTTCAAGCACTGTCTGACATTGAGGGTAACATCATCTGGTTTAGTGGGCCATTTACTGGAAGTAGGCATGACAAAGCACTCTGGGTAGAAAATCATCCTGAATTCAGTAGAGGGGAGAAATATATGGCAGACTTAGCCTATATAGGAGAGGAATGTCAGAGATTAGGATGTATTACAGCTTATAGGAAGCCAAGGAATGGTGTGCTTAGCAGGAAGCAGAAGCTCTACAATGAGATATTTAATCATTTCAGAGTAAGGGTAGAGCACACACTTGGATATCTGAAGAGATTCAGCATATTGGCAGGTAAATACAGAGGAAAGTATATATAGGAGAAAACAGCAGAATAGGTAAAATAGTTAAGATACTTATTAATGCACAGTAGGTTCATACAAGAAGACATCCACTGAGAGAAATGTGTCTGGAGCATTATGAAGAGTAAATAAAGCAAGGAAAGCACTATTCTGAGCAACATAAGTAAGATTGAGTAAGATTACCAGTAACTGTATCATACCACTGGCATCATGGTAGAAATTATAGTGCCAGATAGTGCCGTAGAGTGCCAGATCAATCCGGCACCATAAACAGGCTGGCACTATGTGGCACTATCCAACAGAACAAGTCTATAATATCACACAACAGATCCTCTAGTGTTACATTAGGAATTGGCTGAATTAATGGCTGTGTCATTGAGATATTTGAGTTCCTGCTTTGCAGCCTAAATACTATATTTTCTACCAGTGATATTGTTTGCTCTACACATATTATCCACTCATCCTGTGTCTGGACTATTTCCTGATTTCTCTGGGCATCACTTCTATTTTATTAGCCACTGCACCTAATTGACTCATTGATACTTTTGTATAAGCTGACAACATACTAGACTTGTCATGTTGGATAGTGCCACATTGAGCCATGAGTGCCAAATGATGCCATAGTGTGCCAGAGAGGCCAAGTGAGCCTCTACCTGGCCACAGAGTGTGAAACATAGCTCTGCATCTTCATGTAAAGCAGCCCCTGTGTTTCACCCATTGCGCAGGAGAAAATCCATTTTTTGACCTTTGTTTGTGGATCAATGTAGCTCAGGATGCGTAAGAGCACAGGAGAACTGAAGACATGCATCTGGTACTCAATACCCATGGCACTCTGAATCTAGCTCCTGTAGCTTGTATCATGTCACAAAAATGAATAGCACTATTGTGGTCCACTGGTACTATCTGGCACTCTAAGTGCTTTGTATAGATCTTACTTTAGGGCTAATATCTAAATATAGTGCCAGAGAGTACCAGTGGACCACAATAGTGCCATTCATTTTTGTGACATGATACAAGCTACAGGAGCTAGATTCAGAGTGCCATGGGTATTGAGTACCAGATGTATATCTTCAGTTCTCCTGTGCTCTTACACATCCTGAGCTACATTGATCCACAAAAAAAGGTCAAAAAATGAATTTTCTCCTGCGGAATGGGTGAAACACCGGGGCTGCTTTACATGAAGATGCAGAGCTATGTTTCACACTCTGTGGTCAAGTATAGGCTCACTTGGCCTCTCTGGCACACTATGGCATCATTTGGCACTCATGGCACAATGTGGGACTATCCAACAGAACAAGTCTACTTGCTAATATTGGCAGTGGTAATGTTATGTAGGTCATTTGCTGGTCTCCAACCAAAGGTACTGTATTTGCTACATGCTCATCTGCTGGATCATTATGATAAGCTTGAGGCTCCTCAGAGGTTCTTGGTTGCCTTCTTGACTGAGAGTGTGAGATTTCTTTTCATAACCCTAGAGAGGCATGCTGTCAACATAGCCTTTTCTAGTTGTAGCCCTGCTTGTTGCACCAAATGTCATTGCAAGCTGTTATTGAGCCAATCCTTTGCAGCTGTTAGCAGTGCTACCTGTTTGGGAACCAGATTACTTTGCATTATTTTGTGGTGGTAAGCATAAGGAAGGGAGCAAACCAAATGGGAAATTGAATATGTTTATTTCTGCAAGCAGTGCCACTACTTTATTTATACTGCTTACTCTGGTAGGTCATCACCAAGTCTTGCATTCAGGTAGGTGTGATATCTCATATACAAGTCTGTATTTTGTTGACATGAGTATTGGCAAAAAAGTGAAATTGTGGCATTATATTAGTTATTATTAGTCTGTCTGTCTGTAGTCAATACTACTTTGACTCAACCCCATAAGAAATGGGAAAAACAACCAAGTGGCTATTGCAAATAGGTACTCAATGATGAACCATGCAGACAGCATAAAAAATATTACTTGAATCATGGCCAGTGTATTGCCATAAAAGTTGCATATTAGCATTCATCAGTCACTTCTGCACTAACAATACTTTGCTGACCACTTGACATCTGTGTAATAGCACCAAGCCATACTTATGACCTTGCACAATCCAATTTGGGAGAGTTTGTGCTGCCTTTTGGCTCACCTCAGCAATTGGAATATAGGCTGTAGAGCAATAGCCCTGAAGAAGAAGGCTTATTGCTGTATGGTGAGCCTATCTCCCCTTACAACAGCACTCTGTGTGAGCCCAGCAAAATTGCAGTACACAAAGCAATAGCACCCATGGAATAATCCCAAGAACACTCTACAGAGTCAAGTGTGCTAAGTAATCTATGTTCTGTTTAATGATGCAATGCTGTTGTTAGATTAGTGGTGTACCTCTACCAATAGCAGTAGTGGGGCATTGAGGTTTAACTGCTACTTCTTGCCAAAATTGCTTGGGGATGCAGCTCACCATGTAATTGATAGAAGCAAAAACTTTCATGTAGCTGGCTGCATATGACCCAGAGGCTGATCTGATACCAGCATATGTTAGCAGCTGCATGCCATTCACATCAGCAAATGCCACCATTCCAAGGTGTTCAGCTTGTCAGAAATCCACCACCATAAGAGGAAAATATTGCTTGCACTCCAGATATATTCCAGTACCACTGCATCTAGAAAAACTCATACAGTCTGACAAATATTGTGAAGCTATAAACCCTATGAAAATAACTGTAATGATCCCATCAAAAGGCTTTTACCAAATGAAAGTCCCATGACTTTGTGGTATTGGTCTCATTAAAACACTATATAAATATCATTACAAACAATTTCTCAGCAGATTCTGCAAAAAACATGGCTAAAATTTTTCATCAGAGCAATATATAAGTGGCTTTTAATTGGTTCTTGGCCAATTCTCTCTCTTTCTGATCCTGGACACCTAATCACCTCCTAATTTTGTGTACATTGATTGGCTATTACCCTTTTTCACAAATCTTACTTCCTGACTCAACCAATCCTCTAACCTTTCATGCATACAAATTGGCTTATATCCATTGACACTTCAGTTGTAACTCAATTGCCAATTGCATGACCTGTACAAGTCCCTTCACCCAATATGGACATTAAGCCCAACTCCACTCTCAATAAGGTACTCTATTTATATCTACCATTGAATAAATACCTCTGCTGTAACACCCTTCTTCTATTACCTTTGCAGAAACCGGACAGCTGTATGCCATTTTTCATCATCTGGTTACCATATGTCCTGTTCTTCAGCCAGCACTACAAGGCCCAACTTGTCATCTGCCAGTCTATGCAATAAGTATTTGCAATATTCAAGTTTCTTTTGTTGACCACTGCTCTTGAAGAAGTTTTACAACCTCTTGATGTACCTATGAATGTTCCAAAATTTCATTTTAGGCATTATGGTCATCTTTTAACTCATGACCTTGTTGCTTTGTCTGTCAGTAGGATCTCCACTCTGTCTACAATGGAGGATGTGGAGGAACTGGTAGTCATTTCCCTTTCCTTGCTAGCTCATCTACCTTACAGGAGTGTAGCATAATTGGCTGCACTTTCAACTCTTAGGAAAGCAGAAGTGGTCTTGTTGGTAATTCTTCTTAGCTATTATTGGACTCTGCCTGTTCTGGGCTGATGTTATAGCTGGCAAGAACTGCAGCTTTTTCTCACACTTCCTTGTCTAGAGCTTGATTAAGCATTTTTCACTTTGCCTTCTCCTCCAGCACTGCCAGGTCTTTCACTGCTAATCTGAAGGAGTATATCTTGACTGCAGCTACACTTGTTTCTTACAAATCCTCACTGTTGCATGCATTTTTACCTGGTTGCCCCTTATTTTCATTGTTCTGGCTACCTGACATATCTTTCCACTTACTTAGAGCATCTGGCACTGCTTGTAACAGGTACATGTAGAAGCTTCTGGTTTTTAGCTGTGCCATCCTTGTTCTTCTGCTTTTGATAGTTTCTACTATTGTTGCAATACCATTATAGCATACCAGTGTTAGCCCAAAATCAGTTAGCTTGTCTGAATCCAAGATAATGCCATGGAGCACATCAAGCCTGTTTTGCTTGGCCTTGAGTTCCTGATAGTCCCATAGTATGCTGGCCTTGCGGTAATGCCATGTCAGCCTTCTTACAGCCTCCTTATTATTAGACAACTCTTAAGTATTGCACTTGGTAGCTTTGCTGATCTTCAGTGTCTTTTCATTCTTTTGCTCTGGTATAAATACTACAGTCTCTTCCTCCTGTACTGTGATAAGCTTTTCTGTGCACTTCACATTTGGGCACTGGTAAGGTGCTTCAAAGACTTTACAGAGTTCTGCTGCTGTTATATTAGGAAGTAACTTAACTCTTGTCTGTGACAGTGAGCAACTTGAGTTCCTCCTTTGCAGCTGCTACTGAAATACTGATTGCTTTACACATATTATCCATTCATCCTACTGCTGGAAAACTTTCCTGACCTTTCTGAGCAATTACATCTACTTTACAAGCCACTGTACCTGATTGCCTCATTAATGCTTCAATATTAGCTAAAAGCATACATGCAAGTACTGGTTTTGTTGATGTGTGGCAATGGAATGTATTCCACTTCTACAATATCTCAAAACCAATATTGCACTGAATTTTTGATTTGCCTTTTGTTATTGTAACACAAATCAATGATCAGGAATTTCCAACTTCAGAGGACAAAAGCTCAAAGCCCTGACAAGCAATCCACGCACAAATATTATGTCATGCTAAACACCCAATAGCTAACAGATGCTACAAATCACAGCTCAATTGAGTTATCATCAAAAACATATACACTAGGCCTCTATTGCTAGGACTACTATGGTGACTGCAGTTGCATGTAACTTTAGAACTAGCTGGTCAAGTCATGTGAGGTTCTCACCAGTGCTGCACCTATGGCTGATCTCCACTACTGCAAAATTTAGCTTTGTATTATACATATTGCTTATACATTTGTCCAGAAACTTTGATCCTCAAGAGCTTCAATATATATATATCTTCCCTAGCTAAAAATGAAGGAGTGCTTCTCTGTCCCAAATCTCCATACTTTAATTACAAGCTTGAAAGTTATAAGACTTCCCCTGCATCACATACACTGTTGAGTATTCTGACTTTGATTAAGACTACCTCAGTAAAGAGACTGCAAAGCCCATAAGAGACTAGCCATAGTTCTACAAGAGAACTACTGCTTTTCTGTTGGAAAAGTTGCAATTATCTGATGCTTAAATGTTTGAGTTAGATTGGTCTTGGTTATATCAGTTAGTGATATGTTTAGCCTGTCAGTATATCAGCTATATCTTTCAGATCAGTATTGTAAGCTGGTAGATGAGTCAGCAGATCCTTTTCAGACAGAAACAGATATATTAGACTTGATCCATTGTGTAGTATAACATGGAGCCACAAGTGCCAGATTATGCCATAGGTGCCAGAAAGGCCAAGTATAGTTGCTTTAGCCACATAGTGTGAGACATAGTTCTACATCAACATGCAAAGCAGCCCCTATTTTTCACCTACTGTGCAGGTGAAAATCTACTTTTGGGCCATTTTTTGTGGATTAATATTGCACATGATGTGTAAGAGCACAGAAGAACTGAAGACAAGTATTGGGTACCCAACACCCTTGGCACTCTGAATCTATCTCCTGAGGCTTGTAACATATCACAAAAATGAATGGCACTATCTTGTCCATTGGTACTATCTGACACTACAAGTGCTATGTATAGGTTTAATTTAGGGCTAATATTTCAATATAGTGCCGGATAGTGCCATGCATTTTTGTGAAATGTTACAAGCCTCAGGAGCTAGATTCAGAGTGCCATTGGTATTGAGTACCCAGTGCATGTCTTCAGCTTCTGTGTACTCTTACACATTATGTGCAATACTGATTCCAAAAAAAAGGTCCAAAAATGAAACTTTACCAGCACAGTGAGTGAAGTACAGCAGCTGCTTTGCATGAAAATGCAGAGCTATTCTCACATTCTGTGTCCAGGTATAAGTCTGCTATGCCTCTCTGGCATACTATAGCACTATTTGGCACTCATAGCTCAATATGGTACTATCCAACAGAACAAATCTATTGGGTACAATCAAATTATGCAATGATGATACAATCAAATGAGCTATTAACCACAGCTTACACTACAAAATACAACTAGTCAGCAATTGATCTGGTTAAATATATAAGGAGCTGCTGGAACCTCAATAAACATCAGTTTAAGTTTTAGTGAATACAAAACTAGCTAAACTCTGCATTTGGTCTTCAACTGTTATATTGACACTTGAAACATTGGTAGCAGCAATAACCCAAAACCTCCTTGCTGAAGAAAGAAGAGGCCTCCCTCAAGATTTCTGAAAATTAGAAATGGAAGAGTGCTATGCAGCAAGTTCTGCCCCAACAGCTACAGGTACCCCAGATTCTCAGCCAGCTGCAACAAGGAATGACTACCATGGCCCAGAACCAGCAAAGCCCCCTGCTGTTGCCTTTAAAGGGTCTGGGGTACCCTCTTTGCTGATTTTCATTGTTAATTAAAGCATTTTTTGTCCCTTCTTGTTAGCACTTGGTTTTATTAATGCCTTATGTAGGGGCCATTCTTACACATAATTAGAGGTCTAATCTTCAGTTTTGGACTCTAGGGCTGATAGAAGGCCTTAAAACCTGTCTGCCAAGCTATTTGGGAAATTAACCATCACATCTTTGTCATTAGTTGGTACACTCATGGATTCCATCTCATTAACCAAAATGGTAGTTCTGCTAAATAAATTTTACTTCTTCTCCTTGCTGCATCTTTGTGGCATGGAATATTTTGTCTAAGATTCATTTTTTTAGCAGCTGACCATGACTGGTAGGTGTCTCCTGATGCCTCCAGGCATTCTTTGCTGTTATTACTCTTGATCATTGAATTGGCAATTTGTCTTTTATGTTAAGGCAAATGCAGTGAAAGGCATTTTGTTTGTTCTTCTGGTACTTTAAGGCTTCTGCTCCTATGCTTTTAGGAGTGCATTCTGCTCCTGTAAGAAATCCGCAGAGCCTTGTTCCTGTTGCATACAGGGAAAAATTTCAGCAATAGCAGCAGTAGAGATTGCTGAGAGTGACAGCTTAGGGCTCATAACCCACTGTAAGAGTCTTAGAGATGTTGGAAGTTGGGCAAACAAGTAGATTACAAGGTTTTACTCAATGATTTATCAAATGAAAGTAGTATTTATACTTTACATAGTCTTGGCAAGGCCAGCTCAAAGAATATGCTTTAGAAGGTCCCATGAGCATATGTGCAAAGTTTAAGGCTGCTTGGACAACTTTGAGAATTTTCATGGTTGGGGTACCTGAGGTTTTGGTGAAAGCATTCCTAGTAGATCCCAACCAGGTATCTGGTCAGTATTCTGTAAGATTTGTAAGTAGCAGTCTAAGTGATTAAGCTAGGCTAATATTTTGGTGGAATAATGGACTTCTACAACAGATCTATGGATATGAGCCTAATGCTGCAGTTAAGTGAGCTTTTAGATACTTGAGAGGATCTGCTGTTATCTGCTTAAGGACACCTATGAGGATTCAGAATGGTATCTTTTGGGATACTCTGTTGTGGGCTGGGAGTAAAGTTTAGGGGACAGAAACACACCACAGGATACATCTTTCTTTTCTAAAAAGCAGCAATTTCATGGAACTCCATAAAGCAGCCAATCATAGCACCTTTACTGCAGAGGCACAGTGAATGGCATCCTGTGAGGATAAAAAAAGATGTGACTGAGAACACTCTTCTAAAACTGTGATATGTGCAATTATACTCTGCACTATATTTCAACCTAATCACTGATTTATACAACCAGGTTGAAGTCCAACTCTTGGTACTAATATATATTGTTAGTTTTGTAAATACACCCCAACACCCATCTAACTTTGTCATATAGTACATTTCCTGCAAATCATTCAGAAATCTGACTGAATTCCCTGCCAGGATGTACCTTGAGTATTCTCACCAATAAATCAGGTGCCCAGAACATTATATTTCTAAAGATTGTCTAAGCAGCCTTAAACTTTGCACACATTGTCTTGGGACCTTCTTAAACATGTTTTATGTGATTGTTTTGCCAAAACCATGTGAAGTTACCAATACTACTTTTATATCAGTTATTAGTCAGGTGAGATATATATGATCAACTTGTTCTCCCAATCACTTCCAATATTTTCAAAACTCTGACTGCCGGTTTTGAACACCTGGCTGTCACTCTCTGCAATATCTACTCTTGCTAGAAGTGGAATTTTTCCTGCTGACAAGTCAGTTTGATCTAATGTCAAGTCAGACAGGTGAAGATGAAGATATTCCAGCTGGAAATAGGCCTTTGTGATATTGCTTTGGGACAAGAATCCCCTTCTAAAGGTGTAGGAGAAGAAGCCTTAATGTATTGGAAGAAAGAACAAAGTGCCTTTAACTGCATTTGCTTGCACATTAAAGACAAATTGCTAATTCTATGCTTAAGAGCATAGATAGCATTTGACTTTTGGGAGGTGTTAAAAGACAACTATCAATCAAGTTTGGTTGCTCAGAAAATGCATCTTAGACACAAAACTTCTGTACAATAAAGATGCCCCCAGGAGTAGAAATGAACAATCCAATTTACAGAATTACCCTATTGGTTGGTGAGAGGGAGTCTTTGGGTCTACAAACTACAGATGAAGATATTACAGTTATCCTCCAGAGTAGTTTGACAGACAAGGTTCAGGGACTTGTATTAGACTTAAAGTGCAGAACTGAGGATTTGACATTAAGTTATAGGTGAGGAAGGCTCCTGGATTGAGAAATAAAAAAATCAAGTGCCAATAAGAAGGAAGAAAGATATTCTTTAATAAGTAATGATTACCACCAAACTAAGTGCCAATGACCTTATAAACATAGCAGCAATCTTTCTTGCAGCCACTGCAAAAGTAAAGGAAGCACATCATACTGGTGCATCAAAAGGACTGATTATCAGCAGAAAAAGCCAGAGTATGGAAATGTTGCAACAACTAAGGATAGACTATCTGCATCTGCATCAGATAGAACCACAAGCAAGGATTCTGAGATATGGTATATTGACTCTGGAGCATCTCAACACTTTACACATCAAAAAGGACTATTTACCCAATATTAGGAAATTCTAATCAAGCATGTTTTCATGAGAGATTACAGAGCACTTGATGTTGTTAGAAAAGGAACCACTTAAGTGAACTGTTGTAGTGGTCAAGGAAGCCTCACATCCACCCTCAAAGAACTACTCTGTGAGCCAGAAGTAGAAATGAACTTGGTAAATGTAAGCAAGGTCACAGCAGCAGGACTCAGTTTCAGTTTTGACAGCTCTGGATACAGAATTGGTAACCAAAATGGTGTCCATATTGCTTCAGGTATCTAAGATCATATTCTACACAGGCTGACCTATTTTGCAACATATGTGGAAGCCAAATAGGTAACTTGAATGAAAAAAACACCAATGCTTTGGTACATAAGATCCAAACACATTAATTTGATTATTTCAGCTACATGCTCAAAAACAGCTGATTTCTGGAGTGAAACTGATCTCCCAGCTAATCTGGAGCACTGTGAGGCCTATGTATATGGGAAACAAGCCAAACAACTGCTCAACAGCCCTGGGTTAATCAATACCAAGAAAAATTAGATCTAGCTCACTCAGATCTGTGTCAACCAATGCAAAATATATCCTTAGGCAGAATGAAGTAGTTAGTAACATTTATTGATGGTTTTACAAGATACACATAAGTTTACTTCACAGAGAGAAAGGAAGAAACTCTGTTGAAGCTTAAGGAGCTTAAAGCAATAGTTAATAGAGAATCATGCAAAGAACAATGAAAATATGCTCTGGCAAATTTGATGTAGATAGGTGTACAAGACAAAATACAATGCTCATGGTGCAAGTGAAGGATATCAAATAAGTTTTTTAGCTAAAGTATACTCTTAAATAAAGGACTGGCCAACACTGAAGCCTTTGCACCTGGAGCCAGGTATATTCTCATCAGACTAATATTGGCTATAGCTTCTAAATATTAGTCTTCTATTCATCAAGTGGATGTTAAACAGCATTTTTGAACTGGGAACTTGTTAAGGATGCATACATGGATTAGCCAGCTGAGTGTGTTGACCAAGAAAGCCACCATTTGGTCTGCAAGCTTAGAGAAGCTTCACATGGTCTCCAATAGCCACCAAGTGCCTTGTACTGCAAGATAGATTCTAATTTGGAATTTTTAGTTTCTACCAAAGAACTGCAGACTACAGTATCTACTACAAGTCAGGTAGAGCATTTCCAATTCTACTGGTACTTGATGTTGGTCATTTTCCCTATGAGAAATCTTAAAGTTGGACTTCATTGAACTTTTAGCTGGTATACTGCTGGTATTGTAAAGATAATATGCTGGCATCCAGTTGGTGTTTCTGCTTTATATTACTATTTGCAACTTCTGGTAGAAGTAATGAGCAACTGACTACCAAATTTGGTAAATGCCCGTCAGCCTAGTTTCCCTTAGCAGAGGATGTTGGCTTTTCTGCTCCAAAGCTAGTTCCCGGGGTACTGAGAGTTGTTATTTTTAGGGTAGTTGGGATTCAGCTGATCTTATGATGGTATTCTGCTGGCCTGCGGTTGATATTTTTCTTAAGGCTCATTATGACCACCAACAACCAACAGCATTGGAAGAGACTCAATCCAGCCAATCTAAGGAGCTCAAATGCCTAATCTAGGAGAATGTGGTACCTAGTTGGTGATAAAATACTCCATAGACAGGTGTACTCCAAACATCACCTTAAGTCAGTTCAAGTATATTCAAAATATATTAAAGATGCACCATATGGAAGACTGTAAACTGGCAGCTATCCAATGGTGACAAACCTCAACTGGGTCAGAACTCATCAAAATTAAGAGCGCTTGGTGCCCTCTGAAGGCCCACACCTCCCTTACCAATATATGGTCAGCAGTCTGATATGTGTCATGCTTAGAACACAACCAGTTATACATATCTAGTGGGATAAGTATCATCACAACTATGGATCTGATCATATTGTAGCAGATTAGCAGATTTTAGATGCTAAAAGGAACACCAATAAGGATCCAGAACCAGATTTTGTGGGATACTCTGATGCTTATTGGGGATAGAATTCAGAATACATACAAAATTTGGAAGACAGATGATCCACCACAAGATACACCTTTCTTATTGTCAAGGAGCAATTTCATAGAATTCAAGAAAGCAACTAACTGTTACACTCTCCACCACAGAGGTAGAGTATATGGCAGCTTGTGAAGCAACAAAAGCAGCCACATGGCTAAGAAAGCTTTTAAATATACAGGCTTATGTCAACAAATGCCTGCTACATTATTCCAGGATAAATATATATATATACATTAGGTAGAAACCCTACTCTTCATTCTAGAGCTAGGCACATTGATATTAGTCATTGTATCATACATGAACCTATGATGTATAACTTATTTGGCTTAGTGTACTGTCCTATGGATGAAAAGATGTCAGACATATTTACCAAGCCATTAGCTCAAGACAACCTTGAATATTTTATATCATAATTAGGACCAGTAAATGTGAATATTTAGTTGAGTGGGGGTGTTGTAAGCTTTGTAATTACACCTAGGCATTCATCTAGCTTAGTCACTTAGATCATCTTCTACAAACCTTGGAGAATCCTGACCAAACTCCTTGTCTGTATTTACTTGGAAATTTTTCACCAAATATCTGGTTTCTGCAACATGAGATTTCTGAAAGTGGTCCAAACAGCCCCAAATCTTGCTCACATATTGTTGGGACCCTCCTAAGTATACCTTACATGTTTTATTTGCCAAGGCTATCTAAAAGTATAAACACTACTTTGACATCAACTACAAATTCTACTTGTTTTCCCAATCACTTCCTATATCTCCAAAACTGTTACAGTAGAACAGAGCTTGTAGATATTAGACATCATTGCATATGTGGAGCAATAGAGACCTACTTAGTTAGCTTAGTTTACAGTCCTACCAATTATATGGTTGCAGACATATTCACCAAACCACTAGCTAGAGTCAAACCTGAGTAGCTGATATCACATTGGGGCTAATCAATATAAATATTCAGTCAAGTATAAGTAGGGTGAGTCTCATAAATACACTTTAATACTCACAAAACTTAGTCACTAGGTGTACAGTCTACAAATCTTAGAGAACTCTGGCCTAGCTCCATGTAAGGATTTGCTTGGAATACTTCACCAAAATACCATATATCCAGGATATTGACAAGTTGTTCAACAGTCCCAAACTTTGTGCACATGTTACTGAGACCTTCCTGAATGTACTCCACATCTACATTTTGCCAAGAGCATGTAAAAGTACAAATGCCTCTTTTACTTTCAATATATCATCATGCGAGAGTCCCATAATCCACCTGTTTTCCCTATCACTTCCACTGTCTCCTGTCACATTCACACACATTTCTGCAACTAGTAGGGAGGATTCACTTAGGTCACAATCGGGTCTGGTAAATATAGGAATTTAACTGCGTAAGAGTGAGGTGTATTTGTATTCCACCACTGAGCACATATACTGGCTTAGTCACTAAGGTCCCACTCTGGATGCTTGCTGTGGTGGAGAAAAGAGTTGGAGCAAACTCAGCCAAGTACTAGGTCTGGAAGTATCCAGTTCTGCAAAGCCTGACCCCACTCGAAGCGGTTTGGAGCTCACCAAACTCCGCACGTGACTGTCCGGGATCTTCACAGACCTGTTCTACCAGTTTCTTACAAAATCTCCACGCTCCTCGGGACGCCCAAAGTCATGGCTGGTCTGCCGGAACACCACCAGGACGTTGTCCGACCTGATCGAACTAAACCCAACCAAGCCCACCTGGATGGGTGCCTGGCATGGGCGGCAACACATACCACCTATCGCCAAACCCAGTATGGCGAATGAAACTTCCAGAACCACTGGGTGTGCAGGAAATTCCAGGTGAGTGAGTGGGCGGGTGGTTTGTATCACTTCTACGCGGCCCTATCTTGAGGCGATTATCGTGAGGCAGGGATTTGATGACCGGTCCACCAGCCGTATTTGGCAGGAGGGGAATGAAGGACATATTTGGCATGGCCACTTGGCGAATGGGCCAACCTCAGGGTTTATTCTATTGGTGAAACGTCGAGGGGGGAGGGGGAGGGGGAGAGGGAGGGGGAGACAACAACGAATCGAAGGACATCAAGCGGAGGTGGAGACAGCGGCGATTCTCCCGTCCAACTTGGGATGGAGGTGGCGCATCTCCTCTATGTACCGGATCACCGTGGATCGCAGGTTGCCGTGGGTAAGGTACGAAGCGACCGGCGGGGAGATCAGATTGTCCCCGCCCTTGGCCACGAAGTCCAAAGTGGTGATCGGGTAGAGGGACTCCGGGTGGACAGGCTCGTACGTGGATCGGTTGACGTCCAGGATCTCCAAGGACCTAAGTCGAGCGGTCTCGGGGCCGTTGGGGTCATAGGTGAACCGAATCCCCGCCACCTGGATCCTCCCCGGGATCCGCTGGTGGTTGAGAAGGTTTCGCCGACAGAGGACCCCCTCGATCAGGTCGTGAATCTGCTGTCCGGTAAGGAGGAGGTCCACGACAGAGCTGTCGAACGGAATCACCCGGAAGATCTCTTGGTTTCGGATCTCCCCTTCTTCAAGGCCGCCTTGCACATCGCCGGAATTGTAGATGACGGCACGAGAGGTGCTCCGGGCGTGGAGCATCGCATCCCCCACCAGGTTCCCGATGGCGGATTCTCCGATCGTCCAATACTTGGGTGGGTCGAAAGCGCGGGTGGCCCGACCGATCACCCGATCCATGTACTCCCGCAAGGGGACACGTAGACCTTGGATGACCTGGAGGGCCACCGGGTCTTCGGGCACCCCGCCGTCCAGCAAAATAGGCGCACCTTCGATGGAGCGAATGCGGCCTTGATCGTCCAGTTGAAGCTTGAGATGTCCAACGTATCTGCCCCAGGACCACACCTAACGTGAGAGAGTGATCAGTGACCGTACCATATAGACACGAAGGGGCTCTATAACCGACCTGAGTGATATACGTTGGTAGGCCATCGAGATTCCGCACGACGGTAGGGTAACCTCCTTTCGCAGACCAATGGTGAGGGTCGGAGGGATTGCTCGAAAGGAAGGTGTGGCTGTGGCCACCAATGATCAGGTCGATGTCGGTGGTCTGTGCAGCCAGGTCGACATCCTCTTGGTACCCGGTGTGACTGAGAACCACGATCGTTTTCACTCCGATCCGTTTGAGCTCTTGCGCGTACCTCCTCACCGCGTGTATAGGATTGGTGAATCGAACGTTGGGCCCAGGGTTGGACGTGAAGCCGGTTGTGTTGGTGATGATCCCTATAACTCCTAGACTGTATTGAGGGAAGATATGGTACGGTTTGACCTAACCAAGAACGTTAGCGCTCGTCAGGAGCACGCTGACCCAGGGGGGAGGGTACCTTTTTGGCTAGGTCGGACTCAGCCCCGACCTCCAGGTTGGCGCACACAACAGGAAAGAGAAGGTTTCCAAGAAATTCGGCCAGCTGGTCGCTGCCCTCGTCGAACTCGTGGTTTCCAAGGGACTATCGAAAGAAGGTTGGGTCAGGTCAGACAAACACGCCCAGACTCAGTTGAAAAGGAAACCCAATACCATCAGATCGTAGCCAAGCAAATTCATCACCCGGTGACTAACATTGCCCTATGTTCAAAGGGGGGGAGGTAGGTAACGTTAGCTACGTGAACGGTGGGCACCACCCCAACCCCGCAACCAGACCTCTACTGACTTTGTAGTAACCGTAATACGCGGTGCCGGAAAACTGGTCGCCCGCATCCAACAGCAGTGAATCGGGGGCTTGCTTACGTATCCTGTCGATCACGGTTTTCTGCCTTGCCACGCCGCCCAAACAATCCGCCACGTCAGCCTCGCATTCCTTTCCGTTGTCGTAGAACGGAACGACGTGCGCGTGTATGTCGTTCGTGTGAAGGATGACCAGGGTTCGAAGTCGGGGCACCGAGGCTCTTTGGAAAACCACGCACACCACCACTAACAACAGGGCTATTCCCAGCGCAATGTACCGGGTGGCGAGTTTCGCACTCATCGGGTATAGGAAAGATCGCACTACGCTAATCACGAGCAACGACCAGTGATTTATACGCACAGTTACTCAGAAAAAAAGGCCCATCCCGATCGAAGGCAAATCCATCCATCGCTCAACGAAGGGGGAAACTCTTAGGGGAAACTCGTAGCAATCATGAATAGAGACGCTTTATTGGAACTGCTCTTATAGATACAGAGGGAAACCCCTTAAGATCTAGGCTTCTCCTTCTTCTCCTTGTAGAGGGCAAGAAGAGAGACACCGGAGACCTTGACGACCTTGAAACGAACACCTGGAATATCACCGACGGCACGTCCCTTACGACCGAAACCGGAGATGAGGACTTCGTCGTTCTCCTCGACAAAGTTCAAACAACCATCGTTGGGAACGAAGGCGGTGATCTTCTTTCCGTTCTTGATAAGCTGGACACGAACGCACTTACGAATGGCGGAGTTAGGTTGCTTGGCTTCGACACCGATCTTTTCAAGGACGATACCCTTGGCGTGGGAGGAACCACCGAAGGGAGAGGACTTGAAAGCAGTACCAAGAGCTCTCTTCTTGTATTGTTTGTCGGCCCAACGTTCTTCACGACGATGGTTGCGCAATTTACGAGCGGCCTGAAGACCTCTAGGCTTTCCTTTACCCATTTCGAATCAAAGTCCTACTGTTTGAGAAGGAAAGTTGGTATATGGCATGGATCTCTTCGTTATATACGCCGAGGGGAAAAAAATTCCATCCAGACCGGAACCAAGCTCCCTGATTTGCCCGTACTCAGCGATCGTTCGCATTGGCATTCTGGGAATCGGATTACAGCCGTTTCCACCCTAACTAAACTAACCAAACTTCGCTAATTACCCGCAAGGGTCTGGAACCTCGGTGATCACGTGAACGACTCACGTGCCCCCGTGGTCAGTTGGAAGCAGAAAATTTGCTGTGCCTTGACATATCCGTTGGGCGACACTTCACGCTAAGCCACTAATATCTCGTCATCTGTCCAAGCAGGCACGACCACCCATGCTGCGGGGGACGGACCAGACGAGTGCGGATGATCTCATCAGTCGAACAAATCAACCAAGCATGTATACATTCGAAAGCAAGCGGGCAAAAAGAGCCATCACTTTCAAAGGGGTTCCATAGAAACCGGGATTTATTCGTCCATTAACGGTGAGAAGGGGAACAGCATGTCACTGTCACTATGGAGTGAAAGGATGTAAAATATAGACTAGATGAGTGTAACAGTTGGCGAACAAACTAAAGCAGTCGACTAGGCTTCAACTGGATAGGTTGAAAGTTCTGGTCATAAGGGAATTAGTTCTTGGTTTGGGAGACGTGGCTCTCGAGCTTGCTTTGGATGCTCTCAAGGTGTTGCTTGGCCTTGGCGACCTCCTCTTGCAGGTGCTTCAACTTCTCGGCTTCCTGTGGGAGGGGGACAAGGTATCAGTTAGCAAGAAAATCCTCAGCAAAAGACGGGACAAACGAAACCAACCTGACGTCTGAAGTATTGGTCCTCAACGGCCTTTTCCTAGAAATCGAATGGAGTGAGCCCTCTGGCGAAAAGAGGGGAGGGGGGAAAGCGAGGTCGTGTCCAGGAAATACCTTCTTGGAGATGCTGCCACCAGCCTCGTTGATGGTGCCGGAGTAGCCAGCGGAGTAGGAGCGAGCGAAAACGCGGGTGTTACGGGTAGCGAAAGTTCTGAGCATATCGAATATTAACTAAGGTTAAACTATGGAGAGGTTGCGCACGCAGAAGTTTTAATAATGAATCGCCCGTCTACAAATTCACCCTCTGCCCCCTACCCCTCAACCCTCACCCCTCACCCCACACTCGTTTTCTGGGGTTTTGGGAAAAATGGTCAACATCGCGAAAATCACCCCATTCCGGATTGAATCGAACATCAATATTGATATTATACGGATCTGTCTAGTGGTATCGCTACCATTCGCCCGAATTTCACATTGTAGCAGCATATATTGGATGTTTGGGATATAATTACAATGATACAATACTCAGGGAGTGGACGAGGCTGTGATCTCAAAATTCGCTACTAAGCGAGGCAGTAGGTCGATGCCGCCTTGTGGATCAGAAGCAGTCGGTTGCTGATAGGACGAGAAGGATCCATCGAATTCGTCAGTGACGTCGTTGTGCCTTACGATCATTGATTTACGTCGTGGTGTGGGTCGGGCGTGTTTTGATGAGGTGTAGGTGCGGTGGGCAGCGAGGGTGCCGGTGATCCAGTGATGTTGCAGCCCTTCATCGGCCGTCATGCGTTTCTCCGGATCCCATTCCAAACATTTGGAGATGAAGTCCATGAACGCCTCGTCGGTGCACCGTAGAGCCTTGGTCAGGTTCTTCGATCCCGGGCACCTTCTCTTTCCCTTGGAATTGATCACTGGACGTGGTGCAGAGCTGGAATCTATCATCACAAAGGGTCACTAAACTCAATCGTCGATTGGGCCAATGGGTGGGTGGAGGTTTACCAAAGAATGCGACTCTGCGGGAGCTCTTGTCGATGAGGTAAGCGGGCGGGGTGCCTAGGATTTCCATGATGCAACTCAGCTGCTCCCTTTCGTTCTCCCAGGGAACAGCGGGTAGCCGGTGTACAGCTCGGCCATGATGCACCCAGGCTCCACATATCAATCGCGGTGTTGTAGGGCATCCCCATGATCACCTCTGGGGACCGGTAGAACCGCTCTGGATGTAGGTGTAGACTTGGAGTGGAGTTAGCTCTGATCTCGTCTTTGCAGCCTACATTCAACTTACTTCTCTCGCTCTCAAAGCAACTGCTTCCAAGGTCAATCACCTTGACCGCGCTCTTGTTTCGCGATTTCAGTAGCACGTTCTGCAATGAGGGTGGAATCGATGAGCAACAGTATGTATAAGAGACCCTGCCATCCATACCTCAGGTTTCAGATCACAATGGACCACGTGATGCTTGTTCAGCAGAGATAGCGCTCGGAGCATTTGGACCGTAAAGCGGCGGATCAGGCTGACGTTACATCCGCGGAAAGAATTGCTCTTTAGGAATTCGTAGAGATTCATACTCAACAGTTCAAACACGATACAAAGGTGCTCTCGGAAGTAGAAATGTCGATAGATATGGACCAGATTCGCCGTGTCATTGGGGTCCTAGGGAGGAGTGGTTAGTGGACGGCGGTGGAGCGGCCGTACATCCGCGACCTACCCATTTCTTGATGTACTCCAGAATCTTCAACTCTACCAACGCTTGTGTGTGAAACTTCTTCTTGTTGCGGATCAGTTTGATGGCTACCCGCTCCCCGGTTTTGTGGTCAAGTGCTTTGATTACTTGCCCGAAAGAGCCTTTCCCGAGGACCTCGAGTATCTCGTAGCGATATTGAAGATGGTCGTTTAACACAATCTGGTAATCACCGCGATCGTCGTCAAATCCTGTAAAGTCGGTTAGCTCTTCTAAGACATGATCGCGTGGGTATAGGTGTGGGTGCGGTGCTTTACCGTAAGTCTCGCTCAGACATGGTTTCTTCTGGCAATTCTGGCCACAATAGTAGACCTTCGGGAAGTTTGAGATTTCCACCCGTTCATGGCTAAGAAGGTTGAATGTTGGAGTCTTCAATACATCTAAGAGATGGAATGTTAGCGCAATGGCATCCCCGGCTACACTGAAGGCTACCTACATTGAGGGGACAGGAATGAACTCAATCTTGGTTCATCCCCGTCTCTTCGCGTAGCTGAGATGTCCATAGATTCCGTGGTGGGGTGCCTATATTGGGCTGCTGGCATTCTCTTTGTTTCTGCTTCTCGCGATTTCGTATTGCTCTCGATATTGTGATTGTCTTGTAGACCAGCCAATCTGGTTTTCGATGTGGAATGCATAGGATTTCCATATCTCATTGGTTTGTCAGAAGCAGGGCCATCCTTTGCCATTGGCTGTCTCTGTCCTGGGGAATCGAGCTGAGATAGGTTAGATCGATCTCGCACCAGCCCATAAAAACCGACCGCTACCTTCTTTTGGCTTGGTTGAAGAAATGGCACACATGGCACACTCACTGTAGAAAGGGAATTGGCGCGTATTCTTGTGAACAGGGAGGAGGATTTTAGCGCTGAAACGCCACTGGGGTTTTTCTGATTCGGGTTAGATGGGCCGCCGACCACCGGGTTCGTTTTCGGCCCACTATATGTGAAGGATCTCACGCGAGATTTGTTTCTCAAGCCTTCTGACTTGTGTCCTATTTTTGACTTGGGGCTTAATTTAATGTCAGTGCTGGAGGATTGAGCTGCATCCGAGCATTAAAGCAGACCTATACTTTACCTCGCGCTGGCAGCGGTCTGGGGTGATGAAGGCGGCTGAATCCAAGCCTTGGGAAGTGCAGTCACGGTTGGGCGAGGTTGCACAGCACGAGGGCCTGTTACAATGCTAATTAATCCTCGTAACCCGATGCCGATCAGCGTGCATGTAACCTACCAGGCAATGGAATGGTTGATTTTCCCGAACTGAGGGAGCCGTTCATGCGAGGAGCAGCAGAGCCGCTGCTGAAGGAGATAGACCTCTTATGCCTTATCCTCACGACAGGTAGCTCGGCTGTCTGTGAAATTGGCTGTTCTTGAGAAGGAACCACTGAGGGGGGTATGTGCGATAGGGAAGGGCCCCTCCTATTAGTATGTACCGGTGCTGGGGCCGGAAGATTCCGCGTGTATTCAAACGTCCTGCGGTCGCTTCGAGTTAAAGGGAGCGCTTGACCCCCGATGAATGCTGCCGAGTCGGTGGGAGCAATTTGCATATTACAATACGAGATCACTTAAAAATAGAAGCTTCTGGCAGTTGACCTAAAGAAAGAAAGGGGACATTTAGTCACAGGCGGAGTCAAGTACATGGTTTCGAATATTACAAGTGGGCAGTGTCTACTCGGGAACGGAAGCGAGGCTAGGGGAAAGGCAGGTTATTCATATCCATATAGGATATAGGGGATATTCGCATTGGTGGCTGGGCCTAGCAAAAATAGCGAATCCACAACCAGCGAATTGGCTTGATGTATGAATCAGCATTGTGAATCATTAAGGTTCTGCGCTCAACATTATTTGCTCAAAAATAGGCCTGATTTGGGGCTTGGAATCGTGACTTGCGTAAAGTAGATAGAGTTGCTCCACAGGCCAAGTCGAAGCAAAAATGGAGGTTGCATGGAGCAGATCGATTAATCGAATGGGGACAATTAAAAATAGATCAGCTGGATGTAGCCGGACCAACCAAGGCAAATATTCATTTGTTTTTAATTTTTCTGGACTACGAATTTCATATACCAACCCCTTCAAAAATAGCTAGAAGCTTGGTGCGAGCCAAAGTTACAACTCTAAAAATACTCCGTCCCAATGTGTATATATACGTTGCTGGTTTATTTGATACGACATCAATCTCACCATGAAGTGCTACTCTTACTATCTTATCTTCGCTCTTTCCCTTGCCGCCCTCGGCAATGCTCAGAGCCCTTCTCCTAGTGGAACTCTAACCTCAACTACTACGTTGTCTTCAACAACCACGACAAACACTTCAGAAACTTCTGTCTCAACCGAAGTAACAACTGATGTCAGCACCGTTAGCCCAACAAGTAGCCGTACCGAATCTAGTAGCGCTCCCACCGAGTCCAGCAGTGCTCCCACCGAGTCCAGTAGTGCCCCCACCGAATCTATTGGGCTTAGGCCTACCGAATCTAGTAGCGCTGTCTCTTCCAGTGGATCTTCAACTGCCACCCCCGCCCCATCAAAATGTACTACCACCGTTCATCCAACCAAATGCCCTACTACGACTCCTAGTGGCGACGATTGTGACGACGACGATGACCACGATGACGACTGTGACGAGGATGATGGTAAGGACGATGGGGACGACTGTGACGAGGGTGACGAGGGTGACAATAAGGACGATGGGGACGACTGTGACGAGGACGATGATAAGGGCGACGATGAGGATTGCGACGACGACCATGATGGAGGCAAGGAAGATGATGACTGCGACAATGAGGATGGGGATGATAACGGTGATGAGGACGATTGCGATGATGAGGGTGAGGGTGAGGGTGATAATGACGGCTGTGACCATGGAGAATACAAATGCAAAGGGGACCACTTTGTCCAGTGTATCCACGGCTCCTGGGTAGATAAATCCTGCTCTGAGGGCAGCAAGTGCGAGGGCAAAGGCAAGGGCGTCATCTGTCAATACTAGAGGCGGAGACCAGAAGAGAAGATATCCACCTATTAATATCCCTTAATGCTGAGTGCTGTTATTAAATATATCTCTATATCTACGTTGAGTATAGTTATTAAATGTATTTCCGTTTGTCCCTGGTAAAATGAAATAAACACCTGAATCTTAGTAATGTTGACTCAACGTGACATTGGGACCACCTACACATTGCATATAAATCCACCGGTCGGTTAGTGGGAATCCCAAAAATCCCAATGACTTCCCAATCCTGGTCCCCTAGCAACTACGCCACACACGCGAACTTCGTGCCAAACCTGACTGTCGATGTGGTGAAGCTGCTTCAGCCATCATCCGAATGGAGCATCTTGGACCTTGGTTGTGGTGATGGCGTGCTCACGAAGAAGCTGGAGGGCATATGCAACAAGGTGGTGGGCGTTGACTCAAGCCCAGAAATGATTGAAGCGGCCAAGCAACTCGGTTGCCAAGATGCGAGAGTCGTTGATGGCCATGAGCTTGATCCTGCTCAGTTCGAGGAAAAGTTCGATGCGGTGTTCTCCAACGCAGGTAACTAGATTCCAAGAAGTGGCTTCGTCATCGTGTCACGTGTGATTAATTTGTTTGAACCAAGCACTACACTGGATGAAGAAGGATCCAGCGGCCGTGATCCGCGGAGTCCGCGATGTATTGAAGCCTAATGGAAGGTTCGTTGGGGAGATGGGTGGTCACCTCAATTGCCATGGTTAGTAGCGATCAGCGATCCGACTTCCCGTACGATCCTAAAATTTCAACATCAGAGCTACATTCGGCGCTCATCCATGCGGTGAACAAACGCGGACAGAACGGAGTCGAGCTCTCCCCTTGGTTTTTCCCCACCGTAGAAGAATATGCTGAGCTCCTGGAAGCTAATGGATTCAAGGTTGAGCATATTGAACTCGTACCCCGTATTACTCCTCTTCCAACCGATGTGGGTGGATGGGTAAGGACTTTCGGTGGAAGCTTCTTCAAACCCTTCGACAGGGAAACCCAAGAAGAAATGATTCAGGAGGTGATGGATTTCCTGAAGCCGGTGTGCTACCGACAAAATCAATGGTCAGTCATGTATGTTAGGCTTAGGTTTGTCGCATTCCGAGTATAAGAGGGGCGAGGATGATTTTTAAAATAGTTTTATTGATATTTTGATTGGATCCGGCTAACGATGGACGTTACCTATTGAGAATGAACGGTTAGAGTATGATCATGAATAGGACAAAACTGAGAAAGATTGAAAGCGTTTCAGTAGGAACAATTGGTAAATAAAGTTATGAATCATGGAGTTGCAATCATGAAATCACGTGTCATCATGTACGCTGGTTGGGAAGAATAAATGAAGTAGGTACTTACCAAGATGTCTGAGGAAGGTGAGGAGCTATGGGGGTACTCGCTACAGTTTTATACGTGAAGAAAAAAATTCAAGGGTACCTGGCATAACCAAGATCCACCCCAAAACATTCCATTCTCTTCCATCACCAAGGGTGGTTAATTTGATGTTTAGTTTATTCCACTACGCAAACAATATCTACATCATGCCACTAGATTCATCCTACATTAGCCTTGTACTCTTTGAGCAATGTCGTCCGAAGCAGCCAGTCCAAAGTTCAAGGTCCACCAATTCTCCACACTATACCTGAATGAGCCCATTTATTTTCAGGTGATTCTTCTCGAAGATAGCGTTTTTGTGTGGATGGGGAATGTCCTGACTCTTGAAGCCTTGGCAGTTGCTATGCCACCGCGTAATCAGGTTATTAAAGGTAGTTTACTGTTGAAGAGAACTTTTCCAGGCTAACGTTCAGTCTAGAGCTTCAATGTCAACGCCACAAACTTGCTGGGAAACTCACCTACCGATGTTGATACCAACTTTGCCAAGCGCTTAGGTAAGGCTTAAAAAACAGATCTTTTTGGACCGGTGTTCTAAAGCGTACTTTCTGCTCTTCTTCTCGCCAATAGCGTCGAAGTTCAAGCGGCAGTTTTTCGTCAGTTCGCAACTCCCAAGCGATCCTGAACACCAGGTCTTTGCCGAGCGTGAGGTCTTCCGTAAGCTCAAGGAACTTCTAGAACAATAGACTCTTCGAATAAATGACGGACGTTTTTCGTGACCACTCGCCCGAAACGTCAGTAACGTAGTGCGTAAAAAACTGACGTGCGTTCTACCCTCAGCCATGTACTAAGAAACTACAATCTTCACACTATACAATACACTTTTCCCCACTACCTCATGCATGTTCTTTCACATACATGCATATACCTTCAGTATACTATTTGTCCAGAATACTGATTTGTGCTTCGAAACTGTGGAT
>MCFE01000718.1:0-42334 GCA_002104905.1 Basidiobolus meristosporus CBS 931.73
TGATGTATGGCCACCAGGGATACCCTCCATTTAACCGGTTTTCCCTGACTGTTCAACTTCGTGGTCACCTGACTGGTCAAACGCCTACTTAGCGTGCTTGCAGTCGATCATCGAATGGAAATCCTCAGTTGGTCGATCCAAAGCTTATATATACATCAACTTGAAATCGCTGATTCAATTGATGTTGCGTTGAGGAAAGTTCTTTTCCATATGTCGCGCGAAGGTTATCCAATCCCTGGCATATATGGTTGGTGCCTATTTCCAGCCACTTCCTCACCAGAACCAATTCGGATAACGTTGTTCGGTTTCCGGGGACAATTCATATATAAAATCAATCGCATACTCTGGTGTTGGCATTGTGTCCATGGCCATATAATAGCTCGCATAGATGACCTCTGCAACTGGTCTGGGTTTGGGCTTGAGAAATGCTCTAGTGAAGTGTTGGTTGCTGTTGGCCAGCGTGGCACCTTGAATCAATCGTGCAAGTTTCTCAGCTATTGACCAAAAGCCCAAATGCTCTCTTGAGATTCTATTTATAGGATACTTACAGGATATTTGCTAATTCTTGAATTAGGAAAATCCTGGAATTTTCCTACATGACCTCCAATGCTTTCTTGATGATTTGATGATGCTTTGTAGATATTTCAAAAAGGTCCAACTTGAGTTCATGCTTTCTTGTAGTTCCATATCACTTCCAGACTCTCAAATTGACTTGTAATAAGTTGTGAGTTCTTGCAGCCTGCAATGTTTATAGCATTATAATCTCTGATCTTGTGTTTACCTCTAAGGCAAAGGAATGGCATTACTGCTGCAAGAACCCTGATTCAATGTTGAGCTCAAAATTAAGCCAGAACTGGGTTAAAACATTAGTTCAAGCCAAGGTTCTTTAAGCTCTCACCTTGTATTGCATGATAACTGCTAATTTGTTGCATTGGTATCTGAGCTTTCTGTTGTAAAAATTTGTATTTCCACCTAAATATTCACCTAACTTAGTAACTTAGATCATTACCTTCAAATCCTATAGAATACTGACCAAATTCCTTGTTGGGATTTACTTGGAATATTTACCCAGAACATGAAAATTAGATAAGTTGTCCAAACAGCACCAAACTCTGCACACATGTTCTTGGGACCTTCCTTATGTTGACAGAGTCTTGGAGATATTGGAAGTGATTTGGAGAACAAGTAGATTATGTGGTTTTCACTTAATGATTTATTGAATGTAAAAGTAGTATTTATACTTTTACCTGGTCTTGGCATTACAAGCACGTAGAATAGGTTAAGGAAGGTCCCAAGAACATGTGTGCAAAGTTTGGGGCTGTTTGGTCAACTTTGAGAATTTTCATGTTCTGGGTAAATATTCCAAGTAAATCCCAAAAAGGAATTTGGTCAGTATTCTCTAGGATTTGAAGGTGATGATCTAAGTGACTAAGTTAGGTGAATATTTAGGTGGAATTACAAATTTTTACAACACTCCCACTCAGCTAAATGTTCATACTGACTAGTCCTAATTTTGACCTAAGGTATTCAAACTTGTCTCTAGCTAATGGTTTGGTAAATATGTCTGCAATCATTTCATCTGTAGGACAGTAAACTAAGCTAACTAAGTTATTCTCTATAGCTTCACGTATGAAATGATGTCTAATATCTATGTGCTTGGTTCTAGCATGAAAAGTTGGATTTCTACCTAATTGTATACATCCTTGATTATCTTGAAATAAAGTAATAGGCATTTTTTGACATAGGCCTAAATCTGTAAAGAGTTTTCTTAACCACATTGCTTCTTTTGTAGCTTCACAGGCTGCCATGTACTCTGCCTCTGTAGTAGAAAGTGCTACGGTTGGTTGCTTTCTTGAATTCCATGAAATTGCTCCTTTACAGTAAAGAAAGGTGTATCCTGTGGTGGATCTTCTGTCTTCCAAATTTTGTCCCCAATCAGCATCAGAGTATCCCACAAGATCCTGTTCTGAATCCTTATAAGTGTATCTTAAGCAAATATCAGCAGTTCCTTTTAGGTATCTAAAAATCCGCTTAACTGCTGCAATATGATCAGATCCATAATTCTGATTATGTTGGCTGACAACTCCCACTGAATATGAGATATCTGGACGTGTTCCAAGCATGATATACATCAGACTGCCGACTAGAGATTGATAAGGAAAGTCAGGGCTTTCAGATGGCACCAAGCTCTCTTGATTTGGTTGAGTTTTGACCAAGTTAAGGTTTGTCTCCATTGGGGTAGCTGCCGGTTTACAGTCTTCCATTTTGTATTTCTTTAGTATATCTTGAATATACTTGGATTGGCTTAGGGTAATAGTCTGGGTACTTCTGTCTATGGAGAACTTAATCCCTAAGTAGTAACTAAGTTCTCCTAAATCAGACATCTTGAATGCCTTAGATAGGCTGGATTTAGTCTCTTCCAATGTTTCTAGGTTATTGGCGGCTATAATAAGATCATCCACATATGGAGCTAATAGAACTGGATTTGCTCTATCTGGCTTATAGTATATACTATAGTCAGCATTACTTCTTTTGAAACTCAAGGATTCAAAATAAGAATCTATCTTGCAATTCCAGGCTCTTGGTGATTGTTTGAGACCATATAGTGACTTTTTAAGCTTGCAGACCAAATGGGGGTTATCTTGGTCACCAAACCCATCAGGCTGGTCCATATACACGTCCTCATCAAGTTCTCCATTCAAAAATGCAGTTTTTACATCCATTTGATGAATAAAAAACTTATATTTGGCTGCAATAGCCAATATTAATCTGATGGAATTAAACTTGGCTACCGGTGCAAAGGTCTCAGTAGAGTCAAGTCCTTTTGTTTGAGAGTATCCTTTGGCTACAAGTCTTGCTTTGTATCTTTCAATTGTACCATCAGCCTTGTATTTTGTCTTGAAGACCCATCTGCATCCAATTGATTTTTGGTTGATTGGTAATTTGACTAAGTCCCAAGTTTGATTTTCCATCAGTGCCTGATATTCCTCAGTCATTGCAGATCTCCAAAACTTTGTCTGAGGGCTATTTAGGGCCTCTTTTACAGTCTGGGGTTCATCAATATGGACTGAATAGGCATAGGCTAAGTTTGTACTCTCATTGATATAGTAATTTGGGCTATTTCTTGTTTGATTTGATCTCTGGGCATTTGATACTGGAATGTTCACTTCTGGGATATTCCTGGGCACTGATTCTGGCTGAACCACAGTTGTAGAGTCCTCTGGAGTGAAAAACTTTTCATTGTTTTGCTCTGATTCAATCCTGACAATTGGAGGACTTGAGATCAAATTTTTGTCATCATCTGATGTCATTTTTGGTGAAAATCTTGAATTTTCATCAAACAACACATTGCTGGACTTGATAAGCTTCTTTGCTTTGGTATTGCAGAGTCTGTATGCCTTACTCTCATTGCAGTAGCCCAAAAATATGCATTTTACACTTTTTGGCTCAAATTTTGACTGATTTCCGGCCATTTTTTTGGCATATGCTGTACACCCAAATATTCTTAGATGTTCTGCACTTGGTCTGAATCCATACCATGCTTCAAATGGAGTAGAATCACAAAGTATTCTGTTATAACTCCTATTTTTAAGATATACAGCAGTGGCAACTGATTCTGCCTAAAACATAGGATAATTTTTGATCATGGATCATAGATCTTGCCATATCAATTATTGATCTGTTAGCTCGTTCTGCTACTCCATTTTGCTGTGGGGAGTATGGTGCAGTAGTCTCTTGCTTTATCCCATAAATGTTGCAGAAGTGGATGAAGAGTTTTGAGGTATATTCTCCACCATTGTCAGAGTGTATTTTCTTGATTTTTTCACCAGTTTCTCTCTCCACCATGGCTTTAAACTCCCTGAACTTAGCCAGAGCTTCTTCCTTTCTCTCCATGAAGTAGACCCATGTGTATCTTGTATAATCATCAATAAAAGTGATTAAATACTTCATCCCGCCTAAGGATAAATTTTGCATAGGTCCACACAGATCTGAGTGAATTAGATCTAATTTTTTCTTAGTTTTGATTAACCCAGAGCTCTTGAACGGTTGTCTGGCTTGTTTCCCATATATGCAGGCTTCACAGTGCTCCAAATTAGCTGGGGGATCAATTTTCACTCCAGAAATTAGCTGATCTTTGATCATTTTGCGCAAATAATCAAAATTGATGTGCCCAAATCTCCTGTGCCAAGGCATTGGTGTTTCTTCATTTAAGTTACTTATATTGGCTTCCAAATATGATGGAATATAAGTCAACGTGTATAGATTCTCATCTCTGATGCCCAAAGCAATATGAGCACCATTTTGATCAGTGATCCTGCATCCAGAATTGTCAAAACTGAAACTGAGTCCTTCTGCTGTGGCCTTGCTTACAGAGAGTAGGTTCTTGGCTATTTCTGGTACATAGAGTACTTCTTTAAAGGTCAGTGTATGGCTTCCTTCACTGCTTCTAAGGTTTACTTGGATAGTTCCTTCTCCCACTGCATCAAGTGTTCTATTGTCACCCATGAAAACCTTCTTAATTGGAATTTCTTGATATTGGGTAAAAAGTTCTTTTTGGTGTGTAAAGTGTTGAGATGCTCCAGAGTCAATATACCACATCTGAGAATCCTTGTTTGTGGTCATATTTAGTGCAGATATGAATAGTCTATCTTCAGTTGTTGCAGCATTTCCATATTCAGGCTTCTTTTGCTGATAATCTCTCTTTTTGAGACACCGGTCTGATGTGTATCCTTTCCTTTTGCAGTAGTTGCAAAATAGGTAGCTGTTGCCTTTGTAGGGTCTTGGGTACCTCCTTTGTTGGTTATCATTGCTTATTAAAGCATTTTCTTCTTCCTTCTTATTGGCGCTTGATTTTCTTAATTCTTCATCCAGGAGCCTTCCATATACGTAATTTAAGGTCAAATATTCAGTTCTGGACTCTAGGGCTGATACAAGGCCCTGACACTTGTCTGTCAGGCTATTCAGGATGGTAACTATCACATTCTCATCAGTAGTTGGTACGCCCACAGATTCCATCTCATCTACCAGCAGGGTAATACTTTTAATTAGATTTTTCATTTCTTCTCCTGGCAGCATCTTTGTAGTAAAGAATTTTCTTCTCAGATACATTTTCTTGGCAGCTGAACATGACTGGTAGGTGTCTTCTAATGCCTTCCAGGCATTCTTTGCCGTTTTTGCTCTTGAGCATTGAATTAGCAATTTGTCCTTGACATTAAGGCAAATGCAGTTAAAGGCACTTTGTTCTTTCTTCTGGTACTTTAAGGCTTCCTCTCCCACATTTTTAGGAGGGCATTCTTCTCCCATGACAATATCCCAAAGGCCTCTTTCTTGTAGCAGCATCTTCATCTTCACCTTCCACACTTGGTAGTAAGATCCATCCAGCTTTTCAGCAGAGGGAAAATTCTAGTAATAGCAGTAGTAGACATTGCAGTGAGTGACAGCTTGGGGCTCATAACCTGTTGTAAGAGTCTTGGAGATATTGGAAGTGATTTGGAGAACAAGTAGATTATGTGGTTTTCACTTAATGATTTATTGAATGTAAAAGTAGTATTTATACTTTTACCTGGTCTTGGCATTACAAACATGTAGAATAGGTTAAGGAAGGTCCCAAGAACATATGTGCAAAGTGTGGGGCTGTTTGGTCAACTTTGAGAATTTTCATGTTCTGGATACCTGGTATTTTGGTGAAAATATTCTAAGTAAATCCCAACAAGGAATTTGGTCAGTATTCTCCAGGATTTGAAGGTGATGATCTAAGTGACTAAGTTAGGTGAATATTTAGGTGGAATTACAAATTTTTACAACACCTTAACCTATTTTATGTGTTTGTGATGCCAAGACCATGTAAAAGTATCAATACTACTTTTACATTCAATAAATCATTAAGTGAAAACCACATAATCTACTTGTTCTCCAAATCACTTCCAATATCTCCAAGACTCTTACAACAGGTTATGAGCCCCAAGCTGTCACTCACTGCAATGTCTACTACTGCTATTACTAGAATTTTCCCTCTGCTGAAAAGCTGGATGGATCTTACTACCAAGTGTGGAAGGTGAAGATGAAGATGCTGCTACAAGAAAGAGGCCTTTGGGATATTGTCATGGGAGAAGAATGCCCTCCTAAAAATGTGGGAGAGGAAGCCTTAGAGCACCAGAAGAAAGAACAGAGTGCCTTCAACTGTATTTGCCTTAATGTTAAAGACAAATTGCTAATTCAATGCTCAAGAGCAAAAACAGCAAAGAAAGCCTGGAGGGCATTAGAAGACACCTACCAGTCATGTTCAGCCGCTAAAAAAATTGTATCTGAGACAAATATTTCTTACTACAAAGATGCTGCCAGGAGAAGAAATGAAAAATCTAATCAACAGAATTACCTTGCTGGTAGATAAAATGGAATCTGTGGGCATACCAACTACTGATGAGAATGTGATAGTTACCATCCTGAATAGCCTGTCAGACAAGTCTCAGGACCTTGTATCAGCCCTAGAGTCCAGAACAGAAGATTTGACCTTAAAATATGTATATGGAAGACTCCTGGATGAAAAATTAAGAAAAACAAGCACCAATAAGAAGGAAGAAGAAAATGGTTTAATAAGCAATGATAACCAGCAAAGGAGGTATACAAGACCCTACAAAGGCAACAGCAACATGTTTTGCAACTACTGCAAAAGGAAAGGACACACATCAGACCAGTGTCTCAAAAAGAAAGATAATCAGTAAAAGAAGCCTGAATATGGAAATGCTGCAACAACTGAAGATAGACTATTCATATCTGCAAGAAGTATGACCACAAACAAGGATTCTCAGACATAGTACATTGACTCTGGAGCATCTCAACACTTTACACACCAAAAAGCACTTTTTACTCAATATCAAGAAACTCCAATTGAGAAGGTTTTCACGGGTGACAATAGAACAATTGATGCAGTGGGAGAAGGAATTGTCTAAGTAGACCTGAGAAGCAGTGAAGCAAGCCACACAATGACCTTTAAAGAAGTACTTTATGTACCAGAAATAGCCAAGAACCTACTATCTGTAAGCAAGGCCACAGCAGAAGGACTCAGTTTCAACTTTGACAATTCTAGATGCAAGATCACTGATCAAATGGTGCCCATATTGCTCTGGGTATCAGAGATCAGCATCTATACAAGTTGAATTATATTCCATTATATTTGGAAGCTAATATAAGTAACTTAAGTGAGGAAATACCAATGCTTTGGCATAGGAGATGTTGTATTCAAGAGAAAAGTGTAATAAGCCTCTTGAATGAGTTAACTGAACCTAAGTGACAACTAAGTGCAGAATCTTAGAATTGTCAAGAGTGCCAGAAAAATCAGCCAAGAGGTTCTGGTCTAATATTAGTCTTATACATAGCTGAGTTGGGCTATAAAGGCAACAGAGTAGGTTAGCTATACAGGCTAGGCTTGGTGTTCTTGAGAGTGCTAGATATGTTAAGCTTGTGTAGAAACTAGAATGGATTTGTTGAATTCTTAATTTTGTTGAGACACACACTAAGCCAAAAGGTTAAGTAAACTTTATTTATACTTTTCTGATTAAGTTGCATTAGTAAGCACCAAGAGACTGGACTAATTGAAATCTGTTGGGGTGTTGATAGGTGCATAAGATAAATGAAAAATTGCATCATTAATCAGCTGATATCTTGGCAACTGCTAAGTGGTTGGATAATTCTCCAATGACTAATCACTTGGAAAGGCTTAGCAGATCAGTTGAGGACATAATGACCACATGAGAATTGATCAGGTGTTACAGCTAAAAATAGATTCTAAGAAGTGATAAATATACTATAACAGAGATTAGTTATGTTTGGGTAAGGAAAATCAGTTAGGGCACCAAGTCCCAAGTTTGATTTTCAATCAGGGCCTGATATTCCTCAGTCATTGCAGATCTCCAAAACTCTGTCTGAGGGCTATTTGGGGCCTCCTTTACAGTCTGGGGTTCATCAATATGGACTGAATAGGCATATGCTAAGTTTGTACCCTCATTAGTACAGAAATTTGGGCTATTTCTTGTCCAATTGGATCTGCGGGCATTTGATACAGGAATGATCACTTCTGGGATAATCCTGGGCACTGATTCTGGCTGAACCACAGTTGTAGAGTCCTCTGGAATGAAAAATTTTCATTGTTTTGCTCAGATTCAATCCTGATAATTGGTGGACTGAGATCAGATTTTCAACAACATCTGATGTCATTTTTTATGAAAATTTTGAATTTTCATCAAACATCACATCCCTTGACTTGATTAGCTTCTTTGCTTTGGTATTTTAGAGTCTGTATGCTTTACTCTCATTGCAGTAGCTCAAAATATGCATTTTACACTTTTTGGCTCAAATTTTGACTGATTTCCAAGCAGTTTCTGGGCATATGCTGTACACCCAAATATTCTTAGATGTACTGCACTTGGTCTGTATCCATACCATGCTTCAAATGGAGTAGAATCACAAAGTATTCTGTTATAACTCCTATTTTTAAGATATACAGCAGTGGCAACTGATTCTGCCTAAAAATCACAGGATAATTTTTGATCATGGATCATAGATCTTGCCATATCAGTTATTGATCTGTTAGCACATTCTGCTACTCCATTTGCTGTGGGGAGTATGGTACAGTAGTCTCATGCTTTATCCCATAAATTTTGCAGAAGTGGATGAGGAGTTTTGCGGTATGTTCTCCACCATTGTCAGAGTGTATTTTCTTGATTTTTTCACCAGTTTCTCTCTCCACCATGGCTTTAAGCTCCCTGAGCTTAGACAGAGCTTCTTCCTTTCTCTCCATGAAGTAGACCCATGTGTATCTTGTATAATCATCAATAAGGGTGATTAAATACTTCATCACGCCTAAGGATAAATTTTGCATAGGTCCACACAGATCCAAGTGAGTTAGATCTAATTTTTTCTTAGTTTTGATCAACCCAGAGCTCTTGAACAGTTGTCTGACTTGTTTCCTATATATGCAGGCTTCACAGTGCTCCAAATTAGCTGGGGGATCAATCTTTACTCCAGAAATTAGGTGATCTTTGATCATTTTGTACAAATAATCAAAATTGATGTGCCCAAATCTCCTGTGCCAAAGCATTGGTGTTTCTTCATTTAAGTTACTTATATTGGCCTCCAAATATGATGGAATATAAGTCAACTTGTATAGAATCTGATCTCTGATACCCAGAGCAATATGGGCACCATCTTGATCAGTGATCTTGCATCTAGAACTGTCAAAGCTGAAACTGAGTCCTTCTGCTGTAGCCTTGCTTACAGAGAGTGTTGTAAAAATTTGTATTTCCACCTAAATATGCACCTAACTTAGTCACTTAGATCATTACCTTCATATCCTATAGAATACAGACCAAATTTCTTGTTGGGATTGACTTAGAATATTTCACAAAAATACCAGGTACCCAGTTCATGAGAATTCTCAAGGTTGTCCAAACGGCCCCAGACTTTGCTCACATATTCTTGGGACCTTCTGTAACCTATTCTACATGTTGGTCATGCCAAGACCATGTAAAAGTACAAATACTACTTTTACATTCAAAAATTCATTAAGTGAAAGCCGCATAATCTACTTGTCCTCCCAATCACTTCCAAAATCTCCAAGACTCTTACAACAGGGTATGAGCACCAAGCTGTCACTCTCAGCAATGTCCACTACTGCTATTACTGGAATTTTTCCCTCTGCTGAAAAGTTGGATGAATCTAACTACCAAGTGTGGAAGGTGACAATGAAGATGCTGCTATAAGAAAGAGGTCTTTGGGATATTGTCATGGGAGAAGAATGCACTCCTAAAAATGTGGGAGAGGAAGCCTTAAAGTACCAGAAGAAAGAACAAAGTGCCATTAACTGCTTTTGCCTTAATGTTAAGGACAAATTGCTAATTCAATGCTCAAGAGCAAAAATGGCAAAGAATGCCTGGAGGGCATTAGAAGACACCTACCAGTCATGTTCAGCTGCAAAGAAAATGTATCTGAGACAAAAATTCTTTACTACAAAGATGCTGCTAGGAGAAGAAATGGACAATCTAATCAACAGAACTGCCCTGCTGGTAGATGAAATGGAATCTATGGGCATACCAACTACTGATGAAGATGTGATAGGTACCATTCTGAATAGCCTGACAGACAGGTTTCAGGGCCTTGTATCAGCCCTAGAGTCCAGAACTGACAATTTGACCTTATATTATGTATATGGAAGGCTCCTGGATGAAGAATTAAGAAAATCAAGCGCTGTGGTGGTGTATAGGTCCAAGGGAGGGATACATCAAACACTTCTCAGGTGTTTTGTGTGTGGGATGCTCACTGGGTGCAATGACCTCTGGCAAAAGCTTTCTAGGGATACTTGGGTTCTGTCTCTAATCTAATGTGAAGGGGAATAAAGCCACAAGCTTGTCAATGGAAAACTATTGAGCTACAATCCCCAACTTAGTTGGCGTCTTAACAAAAGTATGTGCTGGGTTCAGCGTCCTTTGAGATGACAATGTACTAAAGCTTCCAAAGTCAAAACAACTGTAAACTCCACCAGTAGGGACTTGATAAGAATGCAGCTGTGGTCAATAGTTACAAAGACAGAAAAGTGTCTTTGCCTGTACAAGAACAAACTTGGGAAAGAATCAAATATAGTAAAAGATACCTACTCTGAGTATTCCTCACAAGTAGTGCCTCCAAATCAGTTAGCTGTCAGCGCGGTTTCCTGGGAGTGTCCTGTGGTCTGGGGTTGGAAGTTCAGGTAGCAGCAGGTAGCAGTGATCACACTAATCAACAAGTTGGTACATTGATAAAAGGAATAATGATCTATTGTTGAGGGATTGCCCCCCTTTCATACTTTTCTTACTGGCTAAATGATTACTAATCATGGTGTTCCAGATGGTTCTGGATATCAATAGAAATCTTAATGACATCAGAATGACCTAAGAATGTTCTAAGTAGGTGCTGGAAGGTTCTAAGAGGCACAGAACATCCAACCAATCAGGAATCAGTATTCTGAAACCTGTGTAACATTGGGATACCATATATGATATGGAAATGGTAGGGATGGTCACACGGGTTGATCATGTGTCATGGGTACTTGCGCGGGTACTTGCCTAATATAGAAGCACTTATAGCTAGTAATCATACATAAAGTGAGGGGTAACTTGTGCAATAAGGTAAGCAGGTGTGATAGTCAACCGGCTTATGGGATAGTACTGATCAGGTAAGACAAATGGGGTAAAACTAAAATAAGTGTAGTTAAGATATAGGGAAGTAGAAAATATGAGAATGAGCACATCTGTCAATGGGTGTCACTCTCACCCCACTACAGCGCCAATAAGAAGGAAGAAGAAAATGCTTTAATAAACAAAGATAACCAACAAAGGAGGTACCCAAGACCTTATAAAGGCAACAGCAACCTGTTTTGCAACTACTGCAAAAGGAAAGGACACATATCAGACCAGTGCTTCAAAAAGAAAGACAGTCAGCAGAAAATGCCTGATTATGGAGATGCTGCAACAACTGAAGATAGACTATTCATATCCGCACTAAAAATGAACACAAACAAAGATTCTCAGACATGGTATATTGACTCTGGAGCATCTCAACACTTTACACACCAAAAAAAACTTTTTACCCAATATCAAGAAATTCCAATTAAGAAGGTTTTCATGGGTGACAATAGAACACTTGATGCAGTGGGAGAAGGAACTATCCAAGTAAACCTTAGAAGCAGTAAAGGAAGCCATACACTGACCCTCAAAGAAGTACTATATGTACCTGAAATAGCCAAGAACCTACTATCTGTAAGCAAGGCCACAGCAGAAGGCCTCAGTTTCAGCTTTGACAATTCTAGATGCAAGATCACTGATCAAAATGGTGCCCATATTGCTTTGGGTATCAGAGATCAGATTCTATACAAGTTGACTTATATTCCATCATATTTGGAGGCGAATATAAGTAACTTAAATGAAGAAACACCAATGCTTTGGCACAGGAGATTTGGGCATATCAATTTTGATTATTTGTACAAAATGATCAAAGATCACCTAATTTCTGGAGTAAAGATTGATCCCCCAGCTAATTTGGAGCACTGTGAAGCCTGCATATATAGGAAACAAGCCAGACAACTGTTCAAGAGCTCTGGGTTGATCAAAACTAAGAAAAAATTAGATCTAACTCACTCGGATCTGTGTGGACCTATGCAAAATTTATCCTTAGGTGTGATGAAGTATTTAATCACCCTTATTGATGATTATACAAGATACACATGGGTCTACTTCATGGAGAGAACAGAAGAAGCTCTGTCTAAGTTCTGGGAGCTTAAAGCCATGGTGGAGAGAGAAACTGGTGAAAAAATCAAGAAAATACACTCTGACAATGGTGGAGAACATACCTCAAAACTCCTCATCCACTTCTGCAAAATTTATGGGATAAAGCATGAGACTACTGTACCATACTCCCCACAGCAAAATAGAGTAGCAGAATGTGCCAACAGATCAATAATTGATATGGCAAGATCTATAATCCATGATCAAAAATTATCCTATGATTTTTAGGCAGAATCAGTTGCCACTGCTGTATATCTTAAAAATAGGAGTTATAACAGAATACTTTGTGATTCTACTCCATTTGAAGCATGGTATGGATACAGACCAAGTGCAGTACATCTAAGAATATTTGGGTGTACAGCATATGCCAAGAAACTGCTCTGAAATCAGTCAAAATTTGAGCCAAAAAGTGTAAAATACAAATTTCAAGCTACTGCAATGAGAGTAAAGCATACAAACTCTACAATACCAAAGTAAAGAGGCTAATCAAGTCCAGCAATGTGTTATTTGATGAAAATTCAAAATTTTTGCAAAAAATGACATCAGATGATGACAAAAATTTGATCTAAAGTTCACCGATAGTCAGGATTGAATCAGAGCAAAATAATGCAAATTTTTTCATTCCAGAGGACTCTACAACTGTGTTTTAGCCAGAATCAGTGCCCAGGAATATCCCAGAAGTGATCATTCTAGTATCAAATGCCTGGAGATCAAATCAGACAAGAAATAGCCCAAATTACTATAATAATGAGGGTTCAAACTTAGACTATGCCTATTCAGTCCATATTGATGAACCCCAGACTGTAAAGGAGGCCCCAAATAGCCCTCAGACAAAGTTTTGGAGATCTGCATTGACTGAGGAATATCAGGCCCTGATGGAAAATCAAACTTGGGACTCAGTCAAATTACCAATCAACCAAAAAACAATTGGATGCAGATGGGTCTTCAAGACAAAATACAAGGCTGATGGTACAATTGAAAGATACAAAGCAAAACCTGTAGCCAAAGGATACTCTCAAACAAAAGGAATTGACTATACTGAGACCTTTGCACCGGTAGCCAAGTTTAATTCCATCAGACTAATATTGGCTATTGCAGCCAAATATAAGTTTTTTATTCATCAGATGGATGTAAAAACTGCATTTTTGAGTGGAGAACCTGATGAGGATGTGTATATGGACCAGCCTGATGGGTTTGCTGACCAAGATAACCCCCATTTGGTCTGCAAGCTTAAAAAGTCACTATATGGTCTCAAGCAATCACCAAGAGCCTGAAATTGCAAGATAGATTTGTATTTGGAATCTTTGAGCTTCAAAAGGAGTAATGCTGACTATAGTACATACTGTAAGCCAGACAGAGCAAATCCAGCTTCATTAGCTCTATATGTGGATGATCTTATTATAGCCACCAATAACCTAGAAACACTGGAAGAGGCTAAATCCAGCCTATCTAAGGAGTTCAAGATGTCCAATCTAGGAGAACTCAGTAGACTTGTTCCATCATTCCAGCTGGTCATAGTGCCCAATAGTGCTATAGCATGCCAGATGGTGCCTGATCATGCGACAGAGTGCTGGATGGTGCCATACAGTGCCAATTTGGGATCAAAATTGACATGCATATGACCCTAAAATATCAAATTAATAACAAAATATACAGCACTTTCTGGCACTATGATCAACGGCACAATGGAACAAGTCTAGTTACTACTTAGGGATTAAGTTCTCCATAGACAGAAGTACCCAGACTATCACCCTAAGCCAGTCCAAGTATATTCAAGATATACCAAACAAGTACCAAATGGAAGACTGTAAACCAGCAGCTACCCCAATGGAGACAAACCTTAACTTGGTCAAAACTCAACCAAATCAAGAGAGCTTGATGTCATCTGAAAGCCCTGACTTTCCTTATCAATCTATGGCTGGCTGTCTGATATGTATCATGCTTGGAACATGTCCAGATATCTCATATTCAGTGGGAGTTGTCAGCCAACATAATCAGAACTATGGATCTGATCATATTGCAGCAGTTAAGCAGATTTTTAGATACCTAAAAGGAACTGCTGATATCTGCTTAAAATATACTTATAAGGATTCAGAACAGGATCTTGTGGGATACTCTGATGCTGATTGGGGACAAAATTTGGAAGACAGAAGATCTACCACAGGATACACCTTTCTTTACTGCAAAGGAGCAATTTCATGGAACTCAAGAAAGCAACCAACCGTAGCACTTTCTACCACAGAGGCAGAGTATATGGCAGCCTGTGAAGCTACAAAAGAAGCAATGTGGTTAAGAAAGCTTTTTACAGATTTAGGCCTAAGTCAAAAAATGCCTATTACTTTATTTCAAGATAATCAAGAAATCCAGCTTTTCATGCTAGAACCAAGCACATAGATATTAGACATCATTTCATAAGTGAAGCTATAAAGAGTAACTTAGTTAGCTTAGTTCACCCTCCTACAGATGAAATGATTGCAGATATATTTACCAAACCATTAACTAGTGACAAGTTTGAATATCTTAGGTTAAAATTAGGACTAGTCAGTATGAACATTTAGCTGAGTGTGAGTGTTGTAAAAATTTGTATTTCCACCTAAATATTTGCCTAACTTAGTCACTTAGATCATTACCTTCATATCCTAGAGAATACTGACCAAATCCCTTGTTGCGGTTTACTTAGAATATTTTCACCAAAATACCAGGTACCCAGAACATGAAAATTCTCAAAGTTGTCCAAACAGCCCCAAACTTTGCACACATGCTCTTGGGACCTTCCTTAGCCTATTCTACAAGTTTGTTATGCAAAGACCATGTAAAAGTATAAATACTACTTTTACATTCAATAAATCATTAAGTGAAAACCACATAATCTACTTGTCCTCCCAATTACTTCCAATATCTCCAAGACTCTTACAACAGTTTGTTATGTGTACACCGTCAAGGAACTCCACATTTGCTTTTTCTGAAAAGTGTGCTGCCATGCTGTTTAAGCTTCAAAGCCTTCTTCTTAAAATTTGTGGATTGCTTTGTAGGAATATTGGCAGGAACTTTGAGTGATGTAAGAAATTCTTTGATTTGCCAATAATTGCTCTGTATCATATGTCTGAGTGAGAGTCCAAGACTTGTGTTTTCAAGAAACTCATCAATTTCATCATTATCAGTTGAGTACAGTCAATCTGGTTGCATTCTAGATAAAGCAGCAGGTCCCTTGTAATTGGCTCTTGGTATGTGCTGCAGCATAAAGTCAAATATCTGAATATATGATATCTGCTGTGCTATAATAGGATCAGGCAAAAGCTCTAACTTATTCAACATCCCTAATAATGACTTGGCATCAACCTCAAGCATCAAGTGTACTCCTAACAAGTATGGCTTTAGCTTTTTGAGTACATAGAGTATTCCAAGTGCCTCTTTCTTGATAGATGGATAGTCAAGCTCATTTGCTTTGAAAAGTCTACTGAGATATTTGCAAGGTTTTTGGTGATGATCTTTTAAAACTTGAATCATGATTCCTCCAACCCCAATTTCAAAGCTGTTCACTGATACAATGATTGGTGGTGAATCAATAACTCTGCAGTCAATAGCTGCTAAGACAGGTGGCTTTTATAATGACTCAAGTAATGTCAACATAGCATTTGCCTGTTCTTTATGACACTCAAACTTCTGGTTTTTCTGTAATAGCCAATTCAATGGCTTAGCAATTTGAGCATAGTTCTTGATCCAGATTCTGAATAGACCAGTAGGTCCCAATAGTTGTCTGACTTGATGAATACTGCTTGATGTCTCCCAATTTAGTGCCAATGAAAGTTCTGCAGGATCAGACAATCTCCCTTTTTCAGTAACAAGTCCACATAGAATGATTGCTATGTTGTAGCCAAACTTAAGAATGGAGCCAAAACCTGTGTAGGCAAATTTAGACTTTCTAGCAATGCAGATATGCTCCATGGAGCCTCTTATACAAAGTTCACAAGCCAGAAACCCCAGAAGAGCCTGGAAACTTCAACAAGATCTGTCAGATATTGTAGCATATATTGGAGCAAATTATCTAATACAGAAGTCTTGATATCTGCTGTCTATGGAGCTGAAAGAAAAAGGTGCAAGGATCCACCAGATGGTTTTTATGGATTCTGAAGATACTGAGAAGATCAGCTAGCCTTGCACACCTAGCTCAAGGCTGAAAATAACTATCAGGAAATTTAGGATAATCAAAGCCCTTATTAAGGATAATTGCACTTCCAGAAAAGCACTAATCTCTACTCTGTAAGTATATTCTGATTAGAGAAAAGCAGCTATATCACTCCAAGTCAGTGGAAGCACTCTAAAAATACCTACCAACCAACCAATGGTTCTTTCTGATACCAAACTGGGAAAATCAAGAAGCTAATGGGCTTTGAATCTACCACAAATGAAGTAATCTATCTAAAGAAAATTGCTGCTACTTAAGGAAGACAAAGATGGCCATTCTTGATCATTTTTGTGGATTTGATGCACTAAGCATATGTGGCTCAGGTGGGAGAAGGCTATCCCTGCACAGAGCTGACCAAAAGTCTTTTTTTTTGGCCCAAATTTGTCTAAACAAGTTGGACCTTTGCCTGCAAATAAGGAAACTCCAGATCTGCTGTAAATGACAAAACCTTAATTTGACCAAAAGTGGGTCAATTTTACTCAATAAAAGCATTGGATAGCCCAGAGACTATATATCATTATTACAATCTGACAATTAGACTTAGATCATTATTCTAGTCTGTACAACGGACAAAAACTAATCATTAGTATTTTGATCAGACCATTCAGATTTTTGGGCATACTATTAAGTAGATATGCACATTGAGTTTTAAGTTTCTTGTTCAAATAAGTTGAGCACAAATGCATATACTGTTAGATAATATATTAGTCCAGTAAGCAGCACAGTTAAATTCTATATGTGTATTACAGATTGCACACTCTTGATATGTCCTTATTACTCATGAATATTTTGTTGAGTGGGAGTGTTGTAATTATTAAGTTGTGACCTAAATATTCATGCTAACTTAGTCATATAGATTCTATTTTCAGATAAGCATTCTGTCCTGACTAAATTTCTTGTTGGGACTTACTTAGATTATTTTCACCAAATTATTCAGTACACAGATTATGATCTTTCTCATTGTTGTCCAAAAGCCCACAAACTTTGCACACCTATTCTTAGAACCTTCCTTAAAAAGCTCTAAATGATTGTTTGCTCTACTTTATCAAAAGTATAAATACCATACTTTTGATCTATGAGTTTACAAGTTAATAACATGTAAATCCTCTAGTTCTCCACATCACTTCCAATACTCCTCAGAATTTTGCAACATCTCTATGTGCACATCTGCCCCAGTTATTTCCAAATCTTCCTGGCTGTCTTCCTTGTGCCAAATCACCACATCCATGACAGACTTGAAGGTAAGATTCTTGATGTAATTGCAATTTGGTCATACCTGCAACTTGACTTGTCTTCCTATCTCCCTACATATCCACTTTATAGGAAACTCCCAAAAGGTGAAGCAAGGCCTAATATTTTCCACTCACCAAGTAAGATGGAGTAGAGAATGGGTACAATAGCTGCAGAGAACCGTGTGTTCAGCTTTATGCTTGCAGCATAGCAGCTTGAATCCAATCACAAACCACCTAAATAATAGCTGTAGATGCATCAAATTACAATTGGTGAACTGCTTTTGAATAGATTTTCCTACTATGTCAGCATATGACTACCATTGATTTTAATGTACTCTATGTAGAATTGGCTTCAGAAGGCCACTTGAATAAATGCACATCTAGCTCATCTGGTCCTTGCATTTGTACTATTGCATATGAGTATGCATATTGATTGGAGTCCATGAGAAGTATTTTGGGGTACAGATACTCTGTAAAATCTTGCCAATTCCTACAAATTTCTCTGGTATCCTGAAGGGCCCATTTAGCTTGAAATGCCCCTTTGACAGCTTATTCAACAGTATAGGGATATTGTTGAAAAGCAAATGCATTGCCCCCCAGTAAAAAGCTTTTTCTCCATCATATAGCCTCTATCTTATATATTTTTGGTTTCCAATTGATTCCATTTTCTGGCCAATGGCATATAGCTTGCCAACTTTGCTGCAATTGCCTGGTGACTTATGTGCATTCTCTCTGTGAGAAGATGATGTTCTTAGTATTGGACTTTGGTAATAATAATGTGTGCAGGTTATGGAGTATATCCTCTGGATTTCACATATTTGACAGCAATACTGTCCATTGTGTCCCAAAAAGCCAGCTATCTTGCTGATGGTCAGGGTATCTCCAATGCGGATAATAATATGCACTTTCACATGACAGCCATTCACTGTTATCCTGCTTGAAAGCATACAAAATTTATGCAGCAATAGATATATGTAGCTATCCAGGTTGGATGGTGATTTAGGCACAGATACCAGTGAGTCTACCATCTGATTTTTGCTCTGATACCATAAGATAGGCAGCAGATTCAGGTTGATGAGATGCAGTGGCCAGCAGGATTTGCTGGTAGAGTACTTGTTTAATGAGAATCCATCAAGTGCCAAGGCAAAGGCATAATCATACATACCTTCAAAGTAGCCCTTGCTTCTTAGCTGTTTGTAATGTTTGCCATCATATGGATTGGATATATTTGCTCTTGATTGATACTGAGTGTGGTACTTCATAGCTTTGCAATATTTGTCAGACTGCATGAGCCTCTCTAGATTGGGTATTACCGGAATATATCTGCAGTATGAGTGATATTTTCCCTCAATGGTGGTGGATTCCTAACAATTTGGACATGTTACAATGGTGGTACTTTTGGATGTGAATGCCATGCAACTGTTATCACATGGTGAAATGAGGTCAGTGTCTGGGTCATATGTTGTCAGCTGCATGACAATTGTCCACTTGTACTATGTACAAGGCAAGTTTCATCCTGGAATGATTTAGGGAAGAAGTTATAATAAATCCTCAGAGCCCTCATTGCTGATATTAGTGGAAATATGCCACTTCTCTAGCCACAACATTACATCATTCACCAGTAGATGGATTACTGGGTTCACTTGGCTCCATAATGGATCCTTAGCATTTGTTTCAATGGGTATTGTCTCATTGTATATTGAAATTTGACCATGCTCATGAGTAGTATTGTTGTTAGGGGAGATAGGCTCACAATCCATCAGTGAGCCTTCTTTGTCAGTGCTTTCACTCTGCATGCCATATTCAGAAGGCTGAGGTGAGCCCAAAGGCATCACACACTCACCTGACCCGGTTAGCACAAGGTGACAAAGACAGCCAGGTGCCTATACAGAAGTATCATCTGGCTGGCAAGATAATGTTGGTATGGTAGAGACAGATGAATGGTCAAATATGACTTGTGTGGCAAAACACTGGCCATGACCCTTGTAAGCATCCTATGCTATCTGCATGTTTCATGGCTGAGAGGCTTGCTACAATAGCCATATGGTTTTTTTCTTTTCTCTTATGGTGTTGAATCTAAGTAGTCTTGTCCCTGGGGCAAACAGTTTGACCTTCAACAATGTAATGCTATTATATCACTTTTTGGTCAATACTTAAGTTAATCTAAGACAGTCTTGTATTTGAAACATTGCACCTACCTGCATGTATAATTCAATGATGACTTGCCATAGTGAGCATTATAAGTAAAGTTGTAGCACAACATACACATCTATATATAGCACTATTTCCTCTTTGGCTTGACTCACTTCCATATGTACGCTACCAAAAAACAAAGCAAGGTTGTCTAGTTCTTAAACAAGCCCCACCACTGTGGTGGGGTCACAGTGACACCCACAGGCAGATGTGCTCATTCCCATACGTTCACTTCCCTAAAATGGATTACCCCCCCGTATATTAGTATCATCCCAAATTGCAATAGCTTCTATCTGTCTATGTGATTATTACTATGCAACCTGGCACACTATTTGTCAGTATTGACCCATTGCACCAGCTATTACTATTCCTTGCCAAGATGCCAAGATAAGATAGTTACCATATAAGGTAAGTACCCCCAACAGTGCCAATGTCATGTGATCATCCTGGCTTCATAACCTTCCTATCCTACTACCATATGAGGTAACTACATGACACAGAGGTTTCATATTACCACTATCTGATTGGCTAGGTGCTACTATATCTCATGGAACAATGTGCTAAGAATTTGCGCTATTTTTAGTACACAATAACATGATTGGCTGTCTACTACCTACTGGAAACTTCCAGAAAGTATTTTCTAGTGAGAATATGAGCAGCAAAAAAGTATATAAGGGAGGCTATCCCTTAAAATAAATCATCCCTCTTCCAATATTCCAGCTTACTGATTAGTGAGATCACCACTGCCTATTACCACTATTTTCTGACTCAGACCTGACAATACTCCCAGGAAACCGCGCTGACAGCCAACTGACTTTGGAGGCACTACTTGTGAGGAATGCTCAGAGTAGGTATCTTTTATTATATTTGACTGTTTTCCCAAGTTTGTTCTTGTACAGGCAAAGATACTTTTCAGTCTTTGTAACTATTGGTCAAAGCTGCATTCTTATCAAGTCCCTGTTGGTGGAGTTTACAGTTGTTTTGACTTTGGAAGCTTTAGTACATTGTCATCTTAAAGGATGCTGAACCCAGCACATACTTTTGTTGAGACACCAACTAAGTTGGGGATTGTAGCTCAATATTTTTCCCTTGACAAGCTTGAAGCTTTATCCCCCTTCACATTAGATTAGACAAAAGACTCAGTATTCCTAGCAAGCTTTTGCCAGAGGTTATTGCACCCAGTGAACACCCCACACACATTCATACTTGAGAAGTGTTGGCTGTATTTTGCCCTTTGGACTTATACACAACCACATAATTGGCACCCAATGTGGGGGGCTCATACAAGCTCCCTAGGACCCAACAAGATTTACCTGAAGATTTGAGCCATTACCTGCTTACTGAAAAGAGACTACCAATATTACGTAGACTACGACACCAACCTACCTACCCCAAAATAAACTCTATGCCATTACCACTCTCACATGGTGCCCCACAGTTTGATGGAAAGAATGTGGAAAGCTTCATATTCCAATGGGAGAAGCTCTTCAAGATGTGCAGCCTATCTGAACAAGAATTGGCTGAAGACTTCCCCTACTACTGCACCAATGATATTACCACTAAGCATCTCAGACAAGGAGACATTCTCACTGACTGGACCTTAATGAAGACCTACCTACAGACCAAGTATGGCAGACCCCAGATATACTATGGAATTGAAGACCTCAGACAATTTGGAAGGACAGGACTTGACAGTATGAAGATATGGCCAAGCCACTCCTAGAGTCCCAGGCTATAACTGAGTTTACCATGACACTTTACCTTGCACAAGGGCTTCCCCAGGACTTGGCAAGGAAAGTTAACTTACATGCAGCCAAGGATGACAAGTCCAGCATTCCTTGCTTTGCAGAGATGAAATGTGTACTCCTAGAGGCAAAGCAAACTTCTACCTTTATGAGACTCCTGACATCTAATCTGCCAGACCAGCCAACCAAGGAGCTAAAGAGTGCTGTTGCCAACAATCAGACCTACACTACTGATAGAATTGACGAACTTGCTGAACAGCTACAAAAGCTAGCCCTCAAGATTAAAGGCTCAGCTGAGGTAGCTACTGAGGGCCAAAGACCTTTGACCAGACACTGCATTTGGTATGACTCTACTCAGCATGTCAGACAAGAATGCTTGGAGCTTAGCCAGCTACTTAGAGAAGGAACAGTACAGTTTGATGCTGATGGAATGCTTGCTGATAAGGAAGGAAAAAGGATTCCCACTAATTTCCAAAGAGTTGGAATGAGAGCCCTTTTCCAGAAGTCTGACTCAGCACCTAGAAAGATTACTGTTGATGCCCCTATTGAGACTCATACAGTGAGTCCAAGCAGCCTTGATAACAGAAAATACAAAGTAGACACCTTTGCTACTAAGAGACACCTTCCTGAAGTACCTGTCAAACCCATCTGTAGAAGACCACAATTTGAAGAGCCTGAGGTTATCATTGACAAGAGGCCTGGAATACTGCCCACCCAAGACCCATTGCCTCACTTTCAGATGACCTCAAAGATAGCAGGCTACTCAAGCCCTCAACTGATTACTGAGAAACTGCTGAAGCAGAACCTCACTTTGTTGGTTGGAGAATTTATGAGTGTATCACCATCTGTTAGGAAGACCTTTGATGAGCCGCTTGGAACAAGAAGACAAGCTGTTGAACATATGGACACCCACAAAATCCAGACAAACCATGAAGACCACCAAATGGATGACAACACTACCAAATATAAGACCTTTTACTCAGTTGCAACTGCTGTGGTGAAAGGGTATATATATGATGACCCTGTTGACTGCCATATTGACAGTGGTTTGGAGATTTGTACTATACCACTAGACTTCTGGAAGACACTTAGAAGCAAGGAGCTACTGCCTGTTGATAGAGATATTTGATGGAACATGACTTATGCAAACTCAGGATCTAGCCCACTCTATGGTGTAGTGCACAAGTCCCCTATTGAGGTACAAGGAATCAAGGTCTGGCTTCCCCTCTTTATCTGCCAGGAGGCAAACTTTAACCTTCTGTTGGGCAGACCATGGGAGACCAGTACTAAGGCTACAACTACCAACTATTCTGATGGGTCAGTGTGGTACACTATACAAGGATCAGACCCAGGACTACAGTCAACATTCTTTGGGGTAACACCCAATAATATGAGGACACATACTGCTTGCCAGAAGACACATCTTGTTTTAGAAGAATATGAGGAGCCTGACAATATACACCCCACAGTTGGAGCTGCTCATTGGGTATACAGGAGCAGATGGCTACAGTTTGCACAAAATACAAGACAGTAGAACAGAAGATTAGACCATCACTTACACCTTTAACTGATGGATCTCAACCTGCTGATTACATCAGACCACCAGAAGGAACACCAGAAGATATACAACTTACACCTGAGAGACTTAAGCAACTTATCATTGGTGATGGAAACCTAACACTGGAGGAGATCTTATTAGTTGAAGAAACCCTGAAAAGACATGATAAGGTTTTCTCATATAACAACAAGGAGATGGGATTCTTAAAGACATTGGTTGAAAAACCTATCAAGATTCTTACAGTGCCCCACACACCCTGGTCATTTAAGCCTTAACCACTGCCTAGAGGACTCCAAGCTGATGTGCATCACCTACTTAAGAAGAAGATTGAAGCTGGTATCCTAGAACCTTGCAATGGACCTTATGCTAGCAGATGGTTTGTGACCAAAAAGAAGAATGGAAAGCTCCAATTTATTTAAGACATGCAACCTGCAAGTGCTGTCACTATCAGAGATGCTGCAATAACTCCATCTATTGATGACTTTGCAGAGAGCTTTAGTGGTCATTCCATCTACTCAACATATGATCTCTACTCAGGATATGACCAGGTCCCCCTAGATGAGACATCAAGAGATATATTTGCACTCCAGACACCATTTGGACTGTTAAGAATTACAAGACTCAGCCAAGGGGCAACAAGCTCCATGGCTCAGTTCCAGAGATGCATGGTGAATGTGCTCTACCAATTTATACCTGAGAAACTTGCTGTCTTTGTTGATGAGATAGGCATCAAAGGACCAAAACTCTGGGACACAACTGAAGTTATGCCTGGCATAAGAAAGTTTGTCTATGACCATATTACAGACAATGATGCCATATTAGGAGCCATTGGAGAAGCTGGACTCACCGTCAGTGGTGAGAAAAGCAGCTTTGGTATATCAGAGATATCCATTGTTGGACAAAAATGCAACACCATTGGTTGCTCACTTGAAGACTCCAGGACACAAAAGATATGCAACTGGCCTACCCCCACAAATCTAACACAAGCTTGTGGCATTGTGGCAGCTTGTTGGTTCCTTAGGATCTGGATCCCAAGATTTTCTGAGATAGCAGAACCAATCTGCCAACTACAGAGAAAGAATACCCCATTTATCTTGGGAGAAGAGCAAGAAGAAGCCATGCAATTACTAAAAGAGGCCTTAGTATCTCCACCAGTTCTAAGACCTCTTGACTATCAGAACACTGAATGCCCACCTATCTTGACAGTGGATGCAAGCCCTATAGGAGCTGGAGCACTACTTGGTCAAGATAATGAAAATGGCAACCGCTATGCCTGCAGATATGAGAGCTGCCTCTTCTCTCCTAGAGAACAAAGATACTCACAGATTAAGAGAGAGCTACTAGGAGTTGTGAAAATGCTGAGGAAGCTGAAGTCACAACTCTACATGACACATTTTGTCCTGGAGACAGACACCAGGCCGCTTATAGGAATGATCAACAAGCCTGACCTACCTGATGATGCCACAAATTAGTGGATGGCATGGCTGAAAATGCTTGACTTTGAGGTCAGACATATCCCTGGCTTGACAAATGTTGTTGCCAATGCACTCTCCAGGAAGGGACCACAGTTGTCTGAAGATATGGACCCTGACTTTGATGACATAATTGATGCAGAAATCCAACAACTACATGTGAAGAAGCCCAGCAACTCTACGTGGAACACCATTCATGACTATCTGAAAACCTTTGAGAAGCCACCAGGAATGAGCCCACATGACTTCAGAAAGCTCAGGAAGAAGGCCCATCATTTCTACATAAAGGATGGCCTCCTCTTCAAACAAGTAAAGCCTGGACAGACACCAAGGAGAGTTATAGTTGAGCCCCAGGAACAACTGACTATTATGTCAAGCTTTCATGAAGGAAGACCTGGTGGTCATAGAGGTAGAGTTACCACTTACAATGTTGTTTCCAGTAGATACTACTGGGAGCATATGTATCATGATGTCCAACACTTTGTTGAATCATGTGACATTTGCCAAAGAAGGTCAACCAAGAGATATGATGAGCTGCTCCATTCAACCTATACACCTTGCCTATGGCAGAAGGTTGGCATTGACCTGGTCCACATGCCAACTGCTGGAACCAAGAAGTACCTAGTTGTTGCCAGAGATGATCTGAGTGGGTGGGTAGAAGCTCAAGTTCTATCCAATAACAAAAGCCACACAATATGGAGATTTATTCTTGAAGATATAATATGCAGATTTGGCTGCATCAGCCAGTTTGTTGCTGACCAAGGAGAAACAACTTCAAATTGATCCAGGAACTCTGCTCACAATACAAGATTCATATTTCTTTCACCACTGCTTATCACCCACAAGCCAATGGAATGGTTGAAAGAGGCCATGGCCTGTTGGTTAACTCCCTAGTCAAGAGCTGCAAGAACATGACACTACAGTGACCTTCACAACTTCATCTAGCACTCTGGGCAGATAGAATCACTACAAAATGCAGCACAGGCCTATCTCCATTCAAATTGCTTTATGGACATGATTGCATTCTTCCTATAGAGCTTGACTCAACATCCTGGAACATGCTAGAGTGGAGAGATACAATGAGTACAGAAGAACTACTGACTACATGCATCAAACAGCTTGATCACATGAACTTGATATTACCCAAGCAGCTGCTAAACTCAAAGAGACAAGACTTCAGAACAAGAAAACATTTGACAAGTCACATAGCCTTAGACCAAAGCCATTACTGCAAGGAGATCCAGTATTGCTCTATGATTTCACTTTAGACAAGCAGTGGAGTCACAAATTTGACAATAAGTGGTCTGGCCCATTTATTATCTCTAAGGTGATTGGAAATAGAAGCTACTACTTGTCTGAACTTGATGAAACACTGCTAAGAGCACCTATGGCAGGAAACAGACTTAAGCTATTCAAGCACCAGAATTTCACACATCATGTTTAGTTTGCTTTGACCTGAGCTCAAAGCTGAGAGGGGGGTGGAAGTAGTGGGGTCACAGTGACACCCACAGGCAGATGTGCTCATTCCCATATGTGCATTTCCCTAAAAAGGATTACCCCCCCTATATTAGTATTATCCCAAATTGCAATATTTTCAATCTGTCTATGTGATTATTACTATGCAACCTAGCAAACTATTTGTCACAATTGACCCATTGCACAAGCTACTCCTATTCCTTGCTGAGATGCCAAGATAAGATAGTTACCATATAAGGCAGGTACCTCTAAAAGTGCCAATGTCATGTGATCATCCTAGTTTCATAACCCTCCTATCCTACTACCACATGAGGCAACTACATGACACAGAGGTTTCATATTACCACTATCTGATTGGCTAGGTGCTACTATATCCCATAGAACAATCTGTCAAGAATTTGCGCCATTTTTAGTACACAATAACATGATTGGTTGTCTACTACCTTCTGGAAACTTCCGGAAAGTATTACTAGTAAGAATATGAGCAGCAAAAAAGTATATCAGGGAGGCTATCCCTTAAAATAAATCATCCCTCTTCCAATATTCCAGCTTACTGATTAGTGAGATCACCACTGCCTATTACCACTATTTTCTGACTCAGACCTGACAATACTCCCAGGAAACCATGCTGACAGCCAACTGACTTTGGAGGCACTACCTGTGAGGAATACTCAGAGTAGGTATCTTTTATTATATTTGATTGTTTTCCCAAGTTTGTTCTTGTACAGGCAAAGATACTTTTCAGTCTTTGTAACTATTGGTCAAAGCTGCATTCTTATCAAGTCCCTGTTGGTGGAGTTTACAGTTGTTTTGACTTTGGAAGCTTTAGTACATTGTCATCTCAAAGGACATTCAGGCCATTATAAACTTTTGTTAAGATGCCAACTAAGTTGGGGATTGTAGCTCAATAGTTTTCCCTTAACAAGCTTGAAGCTTTATCCCCCTTCACATTAGATTAGACAAAAGACTCAGTATTCCTAGCAAGCTTTTGCCAGAGGTTATTGCACCCAGTGAACACCCCACACACATTCACACTGGAGAAGTGTTGGCTGTATTTTGCCCTTTGGACTTATACACCACCACACCACTGATGACAGCAGACAAATGGTTGGACAACAGCTTGCTTTGACATTCAGTGCAACAAGCAGGGCTACATCCAAAAAAGACCATGTTGACAGTGTGCCCACTGAAGGTAGTAATGCAGACTCCTCAGGCTCTCAGTCAAGTAGGCAAGTCAGAATCTCTGCAGAGCCATAGGCTGACTGTTATGCTCAGGCAGACAAGAGTGTAGCAAATGCAGTATCTTAAGTTGAAGTCCAGCAAGTGGCCAGCATAACATCACCACCACCCATATGAGCAAGTATGTTGTCAGCTCATACCAAAGCATCAATGAAGCAATTAGGTGCAGTGGCTGATAGGATAGATGCAAAGGCCCAGAGAAATCAGGTAATAGTCCACAAACAGGATAAGCAGATAAAAGGTGTAGAGCAAGCAATATCCCTGTTAGAGAAAGCAGTATCATTGCTACAAAGAAGGAGTTCAAGTAGCTCAATGTCACAGCCAAGAATTGACCCATTTCCCAATGTAACAGCAGAGGAACACCGTACAGTCTTTAAAGCACAACAACAGTACCCAAAGATAAAGCCCAAAGAAAAACCTATGACAGCATGGGAGGGAGACATTGTGGTGTTTATACCAAGGCCATAAAAATCAAAAGACATTGAATATGCGTGAAGCCATTGAGTGCAATAATGAAGAGGAGACAAATAGTTAAGAGGCTGTCAGAAGCCTAGCATGCCATCACCTTAAGGCCTGCATACCATGGAGCCATCAGGAACTCAAGGCCAAGTAGAATGTACTTGACTTGGTTCATGAGCATAATCTGGGACTCAAACAGGCTAATGGATTCTGGGCCAACAATGGCATGCTAAGAAAATAGACTTGTTCTGTTGGATAGTGCCGCATTGAGCCATGAGTGCCAAATGATGCCATAGTGTTACAGAGAAGCCAAGTGAGCCTATACTTGGCCACAGAGTGTATAACATAGCTCTGCATCTTCATGCAAAGCAGCCCCTGTGTTTCACTTATGATGCAGGAGAAAATCCATTTTTTGAAGTTTTTTTGTGGATCAATGTTGTGCAGGATGTATAAGAGCACCAAAGAGCTGACAGCATGCATCAGGTACTCAATACCCATGGCACTCTGAAGCTAGCTCCTGTGGCTTGTAACATGTCACAAAAATGCATGGCACTATCTTGGTCCACTGGTACTATCTGGTACTATATTTAATTATTAGCCCTAAAGTAAGATCTATACAAAGCACTTATAGTGCCAGATAGTACCAGTGGACCAAGATAGTGCCATGCATTTTTGTGACATGTTACAAGCCACAGGAGCTAGATTCAAAGTGCCATGGGTATTGAGTATGAGATGCATATCTTAAATCCTTTTGTGCTCTTACACATCCTGCACAACATTGTCCTACAAAAAAAGGTCAAAAAACGGATTTTTGCCAACACAATGGGTGAAGCACAAGAGCTGCTTTGCATGAAGATGCAGAGCTATGTTTCACACTCTGTGGCCAAGTATAGACTCACTTGGCCTCCCTGGCATACTATGGCATGATTTGGCACTCATGGCTCAATGTGGCACTATCCAATGGAACAAGTTTAATAGCTCAACAATAGTAAAAGCTATTAAAGGCTGAGGTACAAGGGTGCCATGGCTAAAAACCAGTGGCTTTCTCAAGAGCCCATTACAAGCAGGGCTGAAAGTTCTAAACAAGCGTCCAAGAGATGCCAGGTAGCTGGAAGCATGCCAATAAGGGACAATCAAGCAGACATGGATGCACCAGCACAACATTTATCAAGGAAAAAGCATAGTACCACTCAAGAAGCACTCAGTCAAAGTAGCAGTGAAGGACCTAGTAGTGATAAAAACCAGTGGCTTTCCTGGTGGTGTGGTGGTGTATAAGTCCAAGGGAGAGATACGTCCAACAATTCTCAAGTGTTTTGTGTATGGGGTGTTCACTGGGTGCAATAACCTCTGGCAAAAGCTTGCTAGGAATACTTGGGTTCTGTCTCTAATCTAATGTGAAGGGGAATAAAGCCACAAGCTTGTCAAGGGAAAACTATTGAGTTATAATCCCCAATTTAGATGGCATCTTAACAAAAGTATGTGCTGGGTTCAGCATCCTTTGAGATGAGAATGTACTAAAGCTTCCAAGGTCAAAACAACTTTAAACTCCACTAGCAGGGACTTGATAAGAATGCAGCTGTGGTCAATTGTTACAAAGACAGAAAAGTATCTTTGCCTGTACAAGAACAAGCTTGGGAAAGAATCACATATAATAAAAGATACCTACTCTGAGTATTCCTCACAAGTAGTGCCTCCAAGGTCAGTTGGCTGTCAGTGTGGTTTCATGGGAGTGTCCTGTGGTCTGGGGTTAAAAGGTCAGGTAGCTGCAGGTAGCAGTAATCACACCAATCAACAAGTTGGTACAATGATAAAAGGATTGATGATTTATTGTTGAGGGATTGCCTCCCTTATATACTTTTCTTACTGGCTGAGTGATTACTAATCATGGTGTTCCAGAAGGTTCTAGATGTCAATAGAGATCTCAATGACATCAGAATGACTCAAGAATGTTTGAAGTAGGTGCTGGAAAGTTCTAAGAGGTAAAACACATCCAATCAATCATGAATCAGTACTCTGAAGCCTGTGTAACATAGGGATACCATATATGCTATGAGAATGGTAGGGATGGTGACACGGGTTGATCATGTGTCATGGGTACTGGCATGGGTACTTGCCTAATATAGAAGCACTTATAGCTAGTATTCTTACATAAAGTGAGGGGTAACTTATGCAATAAGGTAAGCAGGTGTGATAGTCAACCGGCTTATGGGATAGTACTGATCAGGTAAGACAAATGGGATAAAACTAAAATAAATGTAGTAGGGATACAGGGAAGTAGAAAATATGGGAATGAGCACATCTGTCAGTGGGTGTCACTGTGACCCCACTATAGTGGCTTTCTCAGGAGCCTGTCATGATAATGGCTGAGAGCTTAAAACAAGCAGTAAACTAATTTCAGGTTACCAGGAGAGTGCCAGCAAGGGATAAGCAGGCTGGAACAGATGCATCAGAGCAGAATTCATCAAGGAGGTAACATAATTCATTACAAGAAGCACTCATACTGAGAAGCAGTTAAAGACATGGCAGTGAAAAAGGAAAAGGCTAAGGGAAAGATGTCTACCCAAGCCTGCAACAGAGTTGAATACAAAAAAAACTGCAATTCTTGCCAATTAATGCTGTAAGCTCAGAACAGACTGAATATCATCATAGCCTAGAAGAATTACCAACAAGAAAACAGCTGTTTTCACAAGAGTTGGAAGCACAGGCAGATGAGCTACACTCTAGCAAGGTAGATGAATTTGCAGAAAAAGGCAATTTGTCTACAAGAGCCTCCACATTCTCTATTATTGACAGAGTGGAGATCCCATTAACAGACAAGGCTACAACATTGAGAACTCAAGTGACTATCACAATGCCTTCAGTGGAATTTTGGAACATCAATAGGCACACCAAGAGGCTGCAGCACTTCTTCAAGAGCAGTGCTCAAGAAAATGCACTTGACTATTGCAAGGATCTATTGCAAAGACTGGCAGATGAGGTGCTGAACCTTGCAGTGCTGGCTGAAGGCCAGGACATGAAAGAACCAGCAAATGAGCGGTGGTAAAAAGCTGCTGGGTTCCTACCAAACTCATTGAAACAGCCCATTACAGCAGAAGTACTTATTGAGTGGTGGATAATAAGCAGTTTCTACATCCATTTGATGAATAAAAGACTTATATTTGGCCGCAATAGCTAATATTAATTAGATAGAATTAAACTTGGCTACCAGTGCCAAGGCTTCAGTATAGTCAAGTCTTCTTGTTTGAGCATATCCTTTGGCCACAAGTCTTGCTTTGTATCTTTCAATTGTACCATCAGTCTTGTATTTTGTTTTGAAGATCCATTGGCATCCAATTGATTTTTGGTGGATTGGTAACTTGATTAAGTCCCAAGTCCTATACTCCAATAGGGCCTGATACTCCTCAGTTGTTGAGCATCTCCAAAACTTTGTTTAAGTGCTATCTAGGGCCTCATAGCTCAAAACCAGCAGCTTTCTTAAGAGCTTGTCACAAGCCAGGCTGAAAGCTTCAAACAAGCAACAAAGTAGCATTGAGTTGCCAACACAGTGCTGGTAGGAAGCAGGAAGGCAAAAATGGATGCACCTGTGCAGGAAAAATTACTAGGCACACCAAGAGGTTACAGCACTTCTTCAAGAGTAGTGCTCAAGAAAATGCATGTGAATACTGCAAGGATTTATTGCAAAGACTAGTAGATGAAATGCTGGACCTTGCAGTGCTGGCTTAAGACTAGGATGTATGAGAACCTGTGATTAAAAGATGGCATAAACCTGCAGTGTTCCAGCTAAAGTCATGGAAAAAGGGTGTTACAGTAAAAATATTTGCTGAATGGTTGATTCTGACAGAGTCACATGTTGAGTATGGGGTTGGGCTTAATGTCAGTGTTGGGTATTGGGACTTGTAAGGGCAGTAAATTTGGCAATTGAGACACCACTGAAGCTTTAACAGAAGTAAACAAATTTGTATTCATGTAAAGTAAGAGAATTGATTGAGTCAGGTAGTAAAGCGTGCATAAGAGAGGCAATAGCCAACCAATATACACAAATTTAGGAGGTGATAGAGTGTCTGTGATCAGAAAGTTAGAGAATTGGCAGAGGACTCGTCAAAAGCCACATATATACACTACAAAAAATTATTGTCATGATCCCATCAAAAAGTTGTCACAAATTCTAAGCCTTGTAACTAAGAGGTATTGATCTTGTCAGGACACATTGCAAAGACTATCAAAGATTTATTGCACCCCAAATTTCTCAAAAAGCTTAGTCAAAATTTCTGATTACAACAATACAAAAGTGGCTTTTTGTTGGTTCTCTGCCAATTTTCTCACTTTCTGATCTCAGACATTCTATCACCTCTTATGTTTGTGTGCCTTGATTGGCTATTGCCTCTTTTTCACACTCCTTACTTCCCAACTCTACTGCTTCTCTTACTTTTCATGAGTATTAAGTGATTTATTTCCGTTGAAACTTCCATTGTACCTCAATTGCCAATTGTATTGACCAATATAAGTCCCTATACCCTGCACTAGCATTGAGCCCAACCCCACACTCAGCAAGTAACTCCATTAAGACCCACCACTCATAATTATTTGTGCTGTGACGCTCTGTTTCCATGGCTGTGGTGAAGACCCTGCTGCTTTATGCCACTGTTCATTCACTGGTTCCAAATGTTCTGGTCTTCAGCTGGCACTGCAAGGACTAGCACCTCATCTGCCAGTCTTTGCAATAGATCCTTGCAATAATCAAGTGCATTTTCTTAAGCACTGCTCTTGAAGAAGTGCTGCAACCTCTTGGTGTGCCTATTGATGTTCCAAAATTCCACTGAAGGCATTATGGTAGCCTTTTGCTTTCTTGACACTGTGACTTTGTCTGTCTGTGCAATCTCCACTCTGTCAATAATGGATGATGTGGAGGCTGTGGTAGACAAGTTGCCCTTTTCTGCAAACTCATCTATTTGTCAGAGTGCAGCCCAACTGCCTGTGCTTCCAGCTCCTGTGAAAACATTTGCTTTCTTGTTGGTAATTCTTCTTGGCTATGCTGGTACTCAGTCTGTTCCTGGCTTATGGCGTTAATTGGTAAGAAATGCAGCTTTTTTCAGACACTTCCTGTTTCTGGCTTAGATAAAATATTTTCCCTTTACCTTTCCTTTATCACTGCCAGGCCTTTCACTACTACTTGGACTGTGTGCTGCTTGTATTGTTCTTTGTTTTCTTCTTGACAAGTGCTGCACTGGTGTATCCATTTTGGCACCTCATATACATTTTGCCAGATCAATTGCTGACTAATTGTATGTCTTATTGTAGGTTGTGGCTGATGACTCATTTGATGGTATCATCATTACCCAATTATATGATACTTAATATATCTATTATGGTATGATAAGGATCTGCTAATTCATCTGCTGACTAATACTACTGATCTAATAAATAACACTGATATACTGATTGGCTCAGCATACAACTAATTGATTTGATTAGAAACTAATCTAACTTTAACATTCAAGCAGTAGATCATAACATTCTCCCCTACTAAAGTTGGGCGGATTCTCTTGAATCTCCTTTCTTGTGACACCAGTATCTGGATGGTTCAGTATTTTCAGCTAGTCTTGCTAGCATGAGTCTGTCACTATGAACTAAGTCTTCCCAGATATTACCTTGTTTGTCCACTATTTGGTAAGTTGCAAATAAATATTCTCTGATGATCTTGAAGGGTCCAGTCCATTGTGACTCAAACTTTTTCCATGTGTTGTTTTGTAGATATACAATGTTTGCAACTGTCAACACCTCATGTGATATAGTCTTATCAAATCTGTGCTTCATCTTTTCTGCATTCAAAGATACTTTGACCTGTGCCTCTTGACATCTTTGTTGCAGCTGTTGGTGTCTACTTATCTGGCTGAGTTCATCTTCTAAGGCATCAGTTAGCTTTAGTTTTGTGAAATTTCCTGGATTCCTTGGTTCACATCCAAACACTAAGTAAAGTGGGAAATGTTGGGTTGTGTTGTTCACTCTAACACTTCAGGCAAAAAGTGTTGGTCTATATATTTATCCCATCTACTGGAACCTCCACTTGCATACTTGGTTGGCATTTTTCCAAATATTCAATTAAACTGCTCAGTGACTCCATTAGCTCTATGGTGGTATGCTGAGACTTTCAATATTTGATCTGCTGTATTTCCAGGTGAGATTCCAATGTTGTTGCCATGCACTTTGCTCCTCTGATGAATAAATCTCTCAAGGGCATCCAAACTTTATAAGGATCTTATGGTAGATGAAACTTGCAACGTCTTGTTCACTGGCTACAGATACCACTTTAGCCACTGGCCAGTTAGTGGCATAATCTACAGCTACTAGGATCCAATGGTTGCATATCTGGGTGGTTAGCAGTTTTCCAATAAAGTCAATTCCTCATCTCCCAAATGCTCTCACAGGCTCTAAGGGATAGAGCTAAGCAAATTTTTGTGGTTGGCCTTGGTTGACTTGGCAATTTGGGCATGATTTCACTAGCTTCTCAATATTCTGTTTCATTTGGGGCCACCATGCCCTAGCTTTACAAGGTTTTAGGTTCCTTCAACTCCAAGATGTTGATATCCATTGTGCAGCTTATGTATTAAATCCAGGCAAACAACATAAGGGCAATAGGCAATAGGGCTTCCATCAAAAAATTGGTAGAGTGTTTTATCCTAAACTACAAATTTGCTGGCTTCACCCTGGATTTTCCTATTGATTGCTTCGTCCACCCCATTAGGAATGGATTGGTCCTCCAAGTACTTTGGTAATAAGCTAGGCCAATCTGATTCATGCACCAGGTTGAGTTCTGCAACTTGTTCTAATCTTAATAAGGCTTTGGCAACTGTGTTGTTTTTTGTAGGGCAGCAGACAATGTCCAAGTCAAATTGCGGAATGTATTCATTCCATGTTGTCATTCTTCTGGAGAGTAATTTCTGAGTAAATATATACTTGAGTGAGGTGTGATCAGTCTTCACAGTGCACCTGGCTACTTCAATGTAGCATCTCCAGGTCTTCAAGCAGTGTATCATGGCAAGCATCTCCTTCCCATCCACTGGATAGTTTTGTTCTGCTGAGTTCAGCTACTTAGACTCAAAAGCAACAAGGTAGTCCTTTCCCTCATGTACTTGGCTTGCTATTCCATCAAGTGTATAGTCTGAAGCATCTGTGCACAGAGTGAACTCATTTCTGAAGTCTGGGATTCTTGAGCTTGGCAGCTTAGCAAGCTCATGCTTGAGCATTGTAGTGGCGTATAAGCTCAAGGGAGAGATACGTCCAACAATTCTCAAGTGTTTTATGTGTGGGGTGTTCACTGGGTGTAATAACCTCTGGCAAAAGCTTGCTAGGATTACTTGGGTTCTGTCTCTAATCTAATGTGAAGGGGAATAAAGCCACAAGCTTGTCAAGGGAAAACTATTGAGTTATAATCCCCAATTTAGATGGCATCTTAACAAAAGTATGTGCTGGGTTCAGCATCCTTTGAGATGAGAATGTACTAAAGCTTCCAAGGTCAAAACAACTGTAAACTCCACTAGCAGGGACTTGATAAGAATGCAGCTGTGGTCAATTGTTACAAAGACAGAAAAGTATCTTTGCCTGTACAAGAACAAGCTTGGGAAAGAATGAAATATAATAAAGATACCTACTCAGAGTATTTGTGGCAAGTAGTGCCTCCAAGGTCAGTTGGCTGTCAGTGTGGTTTCATGGGAGTGTCCTGTGGTCTGGGGTTGGAAGGTCAGGTAGCCACAGGTAGCAGTAATCACACCATCAACAAGCTGGTACATTGATAAAAGGAATGATGATCTATTGTTGAGGGATTGCCTCCCTTTTATGATTTTCTCACTGGCTAAGCAATTTCTAATCATGGTGTACCAGAAGTTTCTGGAGATCAATAGAAATCTTAATGACATCAGTATGAGCTAAGAGTATTCTGAGTAGGTGCTGGAAAGCTCTAAGAGGCACATCACATCCAACCAGTCAGGAATTGGTACTCTGAAACCAGTGTAGTGTAGGGACACCATACATGGTATAGAAATGGTAATGATGGTGAAATAGGTTGACCACGTGTCACAGGTACTGGTGCTGGTACATGTCTAATATAGAAGCACTTACTGCTAGTAATCATACATAAAGTGAGGGATAACCTATGCAATAAGGTAAGCAGGTGTGATAGTCAGGCAGCTTATGGGTTAGTACTGTTCAAGTAAGACAAATGGGATAAAACTAAAATATGTGTAGTAGAGATATAGGGAAGTAGAAAATATGCAAATGAGCACATCTGTCAGTAGGTGTCACTGTGACCCCACAACAGTGTCTGAAAGGTAGTCTCACAGGCTATATCCCACTTCATGGTGTTGTCTTTCTTGAGAATATCAGTTAAAGGGGCTGCAATACATGCAAAGGACTTGACAAATCTTTAATAATAGGAGACCACTTCAAGCAATGATCTGAGCTCCAATATGCTATGGGGCTGCTTCAGATTCTTAATGACCTCAACCTTCATGGGGTCTAAGATCACCACTGGGCAAGTCAATATGTGTTGCAGGTATTCAACAAGTTCCTTGAAGAATTCACACTTCGGTAGCTTGCCATACAGCTTGTTCTCTCTTAGCTTCTTCAAGAAGTTTCAATGTGCACCAAGTTTTCCACTTCTGTCTTGCAGTATATCAATATGTCAAATAGGTAGATTACCACTAACTTGTCTAAGTATTGCTGGAAGACTGCGTTATGATCTACCAGTTGAATCTTTAAGTGAGATCTGTTTTTATTCAAATCAATAAGTTATATGTTAAGCTTATCAGTATATCTATAATATCTATCAAATCAGTGGCATTAGTCAGCAAGTGAATCAGCATGTCTTTATCAGAAAGGAATAGATATTTTAAGGAGGATCATATTGGGTGATGATGATGTAATCAAATGAGTCATCAGCCACATCCTACATTAGGAAATACAATTAGATGAAGAGACAAGTAGATCAGTCATTGGAGCAAGGATATATCAGACTTAGCAAGTCATCTTGGGGAGCACCAGCACTTTTTGTGAAGAAGAAGGATGGAATACATAGGATGTGCATTGACTATAGAGCCCTCAACTCAGTTGCCTTGAAGAATAAGTACCGCATACCTTGGATTGATGAGCTTTTGAACCAACTCAATGGAGTCACTTTATTCAGCAAGATTGACCCCACGTCAGGATACAATCAGATTAGGGTGAAACCAGAAGCCATTCCTAAGACCGCATTCAGGACTACATAAGCTCATTAGAAGTACTTAGTCATGAGTTTTGGCCTCACCAACACCCCTGCAACGTTCATGACCCTGATGCAGACTATCTTCCAGGAGGACTTAGACAAGTTTGTGATAATCTACCTAGATGATATATTGATATACAGTAAGACAGAAGAGGATCACTTGGCGCACATTGAAAAGGTCTTGAAGAAGCTAAGATAGAACAAGCTTTATGGCAAGCTACCCAAGTGTAAATTCTTCAAGGAACACATTGACTATCTAGGACGCATAGTGACTAGCACAGGAGTAACCTCAGACCCTAAGAAGGCTGAAGTTATCAAGAATCTGAAGCAGCCCCATAGCATAGCAGAACTCAGCTCATTCCTTGGAATGGTCCCCTACTATGAGAGATTTGTCAAGTCCTTTGCAAGTATTGCAGCCCCTTTAACTGATGTCCTCAAGAAAGACAATACCTACAAGTAGGACATAGCATGTGAGACTGCCTTTCAGACACTCAAGAATGAGCTTGCTAAGCTACCAAGCTTAATAATACCTGACTTCAGAAAAGAGTGTACTCTGTGCACAGATGTTTCAGACTATGCAATTGGTGGAGCGCTGAGCCAAGAACACAAGGGAAAGGACTATCCAGTTGCCTTTGAATCCACAAAGCCTAACTCAGCAGAACAAAACTATCCAGTGCATGAGAAGGAGATGCTTGCTATAATGCACTGCTTGAAGACATGGAGATGCTATATTGAAGGAGTCAAATGCACTGTGAAGACTGATCATGGCTCCCTCAAGTATATATTTACTCAGAAGGTACTCTCTAAAGGAATGACAAGATGGAGTGCGTACATTCAGCAATTTGATTTGGAAATTTTCTACTGCCCTGGGAAAAACAACATGGTTGCTGATGCATTATCAAGATTAGAACAAGTTGCACAACTTAAGTTGGTGCATGAATCAGATTGGCCTAGCTTATTACCCAAGTACTTGGAGAACCAAGCTATTCCTAATGAGGTGGATGAAGATATCAAGAAGATAATCCATGATGAAGCCAGCAAATTTGCAGTACAGGATGAAACACTCTACTGAATTATTGATGGAAGCCCTGTTGCCTATTACCCTTATGTTGCTTGCCTTGATTTGATACATAAGCTACACAATAGATATGGACATCTTGGAATTGAAGGAACCTATAGCCTCGTGAATGCCAGAGCATGGTGGCCCAGAATGAAATAAGATATTGAGAAGCTAGTGAACACATGCCCAAACTGCCAAATCAATCAAGGCCAGACACAAAGAATTGCCAAACTCTTTCCCTTGGTGCCAGTAAGACCATTTGAAAGGTTGGGAATTAACTTTATTGGACGACTGCTAACTACCAGGAAATGCATCTGTTGGATCCTAGTAGCAAATGGTCATGCCACCAAATGGTCAGTTGCTAAAGCTGTACCTACAGCCAGTGAACAAGAAGTTGCAAATTTCATCTACTATGAAATACTTATGAAGTTTGGATGCCCAATAGATATTGTATCCAATAGAGGTGCAAACTTTGTGGCAAAGATATTGGAAGCTTACCTGGAAATGCAGCAGATCAAAAATCTGAAAACCTTGGCATATCACCCCAGAACTAATGGAGTTACTGATCAGTTAAATGGGTCATATGGAAGAATGCTGACCAAGTATGCAAATGGAGCTGTCAGTGGATGGGTAGAGTATATAGACCAAGCACTCTTTGCATGCAGAGTCAGAGTACACAACACCACCCAACAATTGCTATTTTACTTAGTGTGATACAAGTCTTGGTAAAAGAGTTGTAGAGGAATAGGGAGTTTAGCTAGTATTGTATTCACTAAAACTTGAACTGATTTTTATCAAGGTTCCAGCAGCTCCTTATATACATTTTGCCAGATCATTTGCTGACTAATTGTATTTCCTGATGTAGGCTGTGGCTGATGACTCATTTGATTGCATCATCATCACCCAATTAGATTCTACTTAATATAACTATTTCTGTCTGATAAGGATCTGCTAATTCATCTGCTGACTAATACTACTGATTTAATAGATAATACTGATGTACTGATAGGCTAAGCATAAAACTAATTGATTTAACTAAAAACTGATCTAACTTAAACATTCAAGTGGTAGATCATAACATTCTCCACCACTAAAGTTGAGAGGGTTCTTCTGAATCTCTTTTCTTGTGATACCAATATCTTGATGGTTCAGTATTGCCAGCAAGTCTTGCACACTTGAGTCTGTCTCTATGAGCTAAATCTTCCCGGATATTCCCTTATTTATTCACTAGTTGGTAAGTTGCAAATGCACATTCTCTGATGATCTTGAATGGTCCTGTGCATTGTGGCTCAAACTTCTTCCAAGTGTTTTTTCTTAACAATACAAAGTTCCCAACTTTCAATGCTTCTGGTGCTATTGTTATGATCTGCCGCTTGAATGTTTAAGTTAGATCAGTTTTTAGTCAAATCAACTAGTATATTTTTTAGGTTATCAGTATATCAGAATTATCTATGAAATCAGTAGCATTAGTCAGCAAATGAATCAGCAGATACTTATCAGACAGAAATAGATATATTAAGTAGGATCTTATTGGGTGATGACAATGCAATCAAATGAGTCATCAGCCACAACCTACATTAGGAAATACAATTAGTCAGCAATTGATCTGGCAAAATGTATATAAGGAGCTGCTGGAACCTCAATAAAAATCAGTTCAAGTTTTAGTGAATACAATACTAGCTAAACTCCCTATTCCTTTACAACTCTTATACCAAGACTTGTAACATTGGTAGCAGCGATAACCAGAAACCTCCCTCCTGAAGAAAGAAGAAACCACCCTCAAGATGTCGGACAATTAAGAATGGAAGAATGCCATGCAGCAAATCCTGGCCCAACAGCAACAGCTACTCCAGATCCTCAGCCAACAGCAACAAGGAATGACTACCATGGCTCAGAGCCAGCAAAGCCCTGTCAAGAGCAACTTTAGTGTGAAGGTCAACTGGTACCATGGCAGAGTCAATTAAAACCTGGGAACTTGGCTCTTTCAGATTGAAGAAGCTTTTAAAGCTAAAGGAATTGCTCCAGAGAGCAAGTTGCATTATGCAGCTTCTTACCTGGCAGATGCAGCTTTACAGTGGTACCACAACAAGATCAGGTCAGCTACTATGATGGGATGCTCTACAATCTCTACCTGGGATGAGTTTGTGTCAAAAATTCAGGATGCTTTTGAACCTCCACACCAGCAGACACTACTAAGAAGGAAGTTAAAGACACTCAGACAGAAAGGAATGGTGCAAGAATATATCTATGAGTACAGATGTCTACTTGGACAAATTGAAAGATTGGACCCCTTGGATCAAGTTGAATACTTTATTGATGGGTTGAAAGAAAGAACTCGCAAGGAAGTCAATTACCAAAGACCTCAGACTATTGAAGAAGCCATCAAGATTGCCATTGACTATGACTCAGCTATGTTTGGAGTTGGGAAGCCTAGAGTGACTAATCAGAAAGGCTATAATCATTATGAAAGAAGACAATCAGAAGCAGTACCAATGGAAATAGACGCTATGCAGAAGAATCCCTCCTCAGAAGAATGCAAGAAGAGAGGACTTTGCTTCAATTGCCACCAGCAGGGACATATTGCAAAGTACTGCCCTCAGAGAAGAAATGGACACCAGCCAATAAGAACCTTCAACCATATTGAGTCCCATGAACACAGTAATGTGGAAGATGATCTTGAAGAAGACTTGGAACTCACCTTCCATATGACAGAAGAGTACTTGTCCCAAATGACTTCAAACTCAGGGAAGTTATTGTACGTGAATGGAGTAATCAATGGAGTACCTGCCAAGATCATGATTGACTCAGGAGCATCGCATGAGTACATGTCAGAGCAATTTGCTTTGAAAGCTGGAATCAACTCAGAACCTACCAAATCAACTTCAGTCTCCACCGCTGATGGGAACTCCCACATAATCAACCATATTACCCAGCCAGTAAGAATGAAGATCAATGACTATGAAGAAGACCTACAGGCTTATAAATTTGGGAACTGCAAGTCTGACCTTGTACTTGGAAAAACCTGGCTATTATGTTGTAATCCATCAATCAACTGGAGAACCCATGCTACTCAGATCCAAAAAGACAACAAGACCTATGAGCTATTACCTGCCATGCTGGATTTCAACTTGGTCAATTCCAGTGTGTGTGAGACAAGTGAACTTAGCAAGACCCAGTTCTGTAGAGCACTTAGAAAAGGTACCCAGATGTTCCTCATGGCGGTAGTACAGGAGGATTCCTCTACCCCAGCACCCCAGCAGGTCCAGACTCTCTTGAAGAAATATTCAGACGTGTTTCCAGATGAGCTTGTAAGCCTACCACCAGTCAGAGACATGGATCATGCCATTGACACAGGAGATAGCCCTCCAGTGAGCAAGACACCTTACAGAATGAGTCCATTAGAATTGGAGGAAATGAAGAGACAAATTGATCAGCTATTGGAGCAAGGATACATCAGGCCCAGCAAGTCACCCTGGGGAGCACCAGTGCTTTTTGTGAAAAAGAAGGATAGAACACTTAGGATGTGCATTGACTACAGAGCCCTGAACTCAGTTACCGTCAAGAATAAGTACCCCATACCTCGGATTGATGAGCTTTTGGACCAACTTAATGGAGCCACTATTTTCAGCAAGATTGACCTCATGTCAGGATACAACCAGATTAGGGTGAAACCAGAAGATATCCCTAAGACAGCATTCAGGACCAGATATGGACATTACAAGTACTTAGTCATGAGTTTTGGCCTCACGAATGCCCCTGCAACATTCATGACGCTGATGCAGACTGTTTTTCAGGAGTACTTAGACAAGTTTGTGATAATCTACCTGGATGACATATTGATATACAGCAAGACAGAAGAGGATCTTGTAGTGCACATTGAAAAGGTCTTGAAGAAACTAAGAGAGAACAAGCTATATGGCAAGCTAGCCAAGTGTGAATTCTTCAAGGAGCACGTTGAATACCTGGGACACATAGTGACTAGCACAGGAGTAACCTTAGACCCAAAGAAGGTGGAAGTAAACAAGAATTTGAAGCAGCCCCATAGCATATCAGAACTCAGATCATTCCTTGGAATGGTTTCCTATTATCGGAGATTTGTCAAGTCTTTTGCAAGTATTGCAGCCCTTTAACTGATATCCTCAAG
>MCFE01000719.1:0-42268 GCA_002104905.1 Basidiobolus meristosporus CBS 931.73
CATCATGACTTCTGCATTAAATAATCTGCTCTAATATATACTAAAGTATCTGACAGATCCTGTTGAAATTTCAAGGCTCTCTGTGGTTTCTGGCTTGATAACTTGGTACAAGAGGCTCCATGAAGCATATCTGCATTGCCAGATAGTCCAAATAGAGCCTACATAGGCTTTGGCTCCATTTAGAAAGTAGCCTGATTTGTGGTAGTAGTATTCTCCCATTTTTTCTTCTTTTTCTCTTTCTACTGATGATCAAAGGGAAATTCCTTTTGTGGGATGGTTCTGGACTGTCCCAAAGGTGGGACCACAGTGTGTTTGAGTACAGAAGACCTCATGACATCATTTGTCCACAATATTTGACTATTTGAGAGTAATATAGTCAAAATCAGCATCTACTTAGATCAATCAGCATTTTGATAGAGTTGTCCAAATTTAATCAAATAAGCTGCATTTGCAAGCTAGTTTCATCAGTGCTTTGATATCAGACTTCAATATATAGCTCTTTGAGTTGCAGAGCTTGGCAGTGACTGGATCAATTGCAATTCTTCTGATCTGATCCTGAGAATCAAATGTCACAAAGTGTTTTCTCCCAATGTAATAAGTGATATATATATAACAAGTATAAAGTACTATGTTATCTTCTGAGTGGCCTGCAGTTGTATACTGGCCAACTGTTGCTTTGTTGTATACTCCAATCAGGCTTGCAATCATTTACTTCACTCTCACTGGCTAGTGATAGAATCTACTTGAGTTAATTTTGCTAAATTTGAATGATACTTTCTCCCACTGTTTTGGGACTTAAGCAGAGTGATAGCACATCTAACAGCTCCATATTTGGCTTCTGGTACATTAGCTTCAGTATAAAAACACTTGATACAATAAAGCATTCTTCCATTGGATTGTGTAGTACACATCTGTACTCCAGGTGGATATATTTGTAATATATTTCATCAGGATCCTTACAACTCAGAGAGCTTGTTTCTGAGACCTTTTTCCATAGATAGATAGTCCAAAATGGCAGTTAAAAGCTCCAGTACTTGCATTCTCAGTCTTATTTTGAGTAGCAACAGATTTGGTAAAATCTTCCCCCGGCAGTCATGCAATGATGATCTATATTTTTTTTTGGAATTCAGGATAGTATCTTATCCAAAAGCTTGTTTAACAGTTCATTGAGGCTATATGAATACATATAGCAATATATTTTATTGTAGATCTGTACCCTCAATTGCTGGAATTATGCAATTGTCTTCAGTAGTGGTATAGCACCAACACACTATATTTCTTGACATATTTACACGTCAACTTGATAAACTCTCCTTCATAGCTAGCTTGAGTAGTTACTGGATGAGTCTTTTGAAGGCAAGGCCTTCTTCTCCACAGCAATATCCTCATGAACATAGTCCTTTTATCAGCAGTAGTCATCTTTAACTTTGGCAGGGCAATAGTGCAGATATTCTTTCTCCAGACTAGCAGAAATGGATCCAAGGCAAAGTAGACACAAAGAGAACAGCAAGCTTGGGGCGCATAGCCTGCTGCAATAATCTGAGGAGTATTGGAAGTGATGTGGAGAGCTAAAGGATCTACATGTTATCCACTTGTAGATTTATGGATCAAAAGTATGGTATTTGTACTTTTGATAAAGTAGAGCAATCAAACATGTATATCTTGTTAAGGAAGGTCCCAAGAGTATGTGTGCAAAGTTTGGGGGCTTTTGGACAACTTTGAGAAAGATCATAATCTGGGTACCTGATAATTTGGTGAAAATATTCCAAGTAAGTCCCACAAGAAATTTGGTCAGGACAGAATGCTAATCAAAGAATAAGATCTATGTGACTAAGTTAGCATGAATATTTTGATGACAACTTAATAATTACAACAAAAACTATATAATCTACTTGTTCTCCCAATCACTTCCAATATCTCCAAGACTCTTACAACAGAAACAAAGATAACCCAAATCAGGTGTAGAAGACAAAACCTTAACTTGGCCAAAAATAGGTCATTATCTTTTTACCTCATATAGAGTCTATATGATGAAAGTAATTGTCTCTGAGTCTAATATGGACACAGAGTATAGTTGCCTAAATGAATAAACCGTTGCTTGGAAATATGGAGACTCCAGATCTACTATTAATGACAAAACCTTAACTTAACCAAAAGAGGGTTATTTTTGCTCAGATAAGATGCATTGGATAGCCCTGAGGCTATATAGCACTATTACAATATGATAATTAGACTCAGCTCATTATTAAAGCCTGTGCTATTGATCAACAATGACAATTAGTAGTTTGATTGGATCATTCTGATTTTTAGGCATATTATCAAGTACATATGCACCTTGAACTTCAAGTGGCTTGTTCAAATAAGTTGAGCACAAATACATATACTGTTGGATAATATATTAGTCCAGTATGCAACAGAGTTGAGTTCTTGTATGCTTATTACAGTTTGCACACTGCCAATATGTGTTGTAATTATTGAATTGTCACCTAAATATTCATGCTAACTTAGTCACATAGATCTTATTCTGTGATTAGCATTCTGTCCTGACTAGATTTCTTGTCGGGATTTACTTAGAATATTTTCACCAAATTGTCAGGTACCCAGATTATTATTTTTCTCAAAGTCGTCCAAAAGACCCCAAACTTTGCACACATATTCTTGGGACCTTCCTTAACAAACTCTACATGTTTGTTTCCTCTACTTTATCAAAAGTATAAATACCATACTTTTGATCAATAAATCTACAAGTGAATAACATGTAAATCTTCTAGTTCTCCACATCACTTCCAAAACTCCTCAGAATATTGCAACAGGTTATGAGCCCCAAGCTTGCTGTCCTCTTGGTGTCTACTATGCTTTGGATCCTTTTCTGCTAGTCTGGAGAAAGACTTTCCGCACTATTGCTCTGCTAAGGTTAAAGAAGACTACCGCTGCTAAAGGACTATGTTTATGAGGATATTGCTGTGGAGAAGAAGGCCTTGCCTTCAAAAGATGCCTTCAGTAACTATTCAAGTTAGTTATGAAGAAGAGTCAATCAAACTGGCATGTAATTGTGTCAAGAAATATAGTATGTTGGTGCTCTACCACTACTGAAGAAAATTGCGTAATTCCAGCAATTGAGGGTCCAGATCTACAATGAAATATACTGCAATATGTATTCATATGACCCCAATTGACTGTTAGACGAGCTCTTGGATAGGATATTATCCTGAATTGCAAAAAAAAAATATAGATCATTATTAATGATTGCCGGAGGAGGATTTTACCAAAAATCTGTTGCCACTCAAAATACAGCTGAGAATGCAAATACTGGAGCTGTTAGCCGCCATTCTGGACTATCTACTGATGGAAAAAGATCTCAGAAACAAGCTTCCTGAATTGTAAGGATCCCAATGATATATAATACATATATATCCACCTGGAGTACGGATATGTACTATACAATCCATTAGAAGAATGCTATAATTGTATCAAGTGTTTTGATACTGAAACCAGTGTACCAGGAGCTAAATATGGAGCTGTTAGACGTGCTATCACTCTGTTTAAGTCTCAAAACAGTGGGAGAAAGTATTATACAAATTTAGCAAAATCAACTCATGAAGATTCTACCGCCAGCCAAAGGAGTGAAGCATATAATTGCAAGCCTGATTGGAGTATACAACCAAGCAACAGTTGGTCAGTACACAGCTAAGAGCCACTCAGAAGATAACATAGTACTTTATACTTGTTATATATATATCACTTATTACAGTGGGAGAAAACACTTGGTGATATTTAACTTCTCTGGATCAGATCAGAAGAATTTTGATTGATCAAGTCACCGCCAAGTTCTGCAACTCAAAATACTGATATATTGGAGTCTGATACCGAAGTATTGATGAAGCTAGCTATCAAATGCAGTTTATTTGATCAAATTTGGTCAACTCTATCAAAAGTTATGAATGATCTAAGTGGATGCCGATTTTGATTATTTCACTCTCAAATAGTCAGATATTCTGGAACAATGATGTCATGGAGACTCTTGTGCTCAAAAACACCGTGGTCCCACCTGCAAGGAAGTCCAGAACCACCCCACAAAAGGAATTATCCCTGGGTCATCAGCAGAAAAAGAAAAGAAGAAAAAATGGAAAATACTACTACCGCAAACTAGGGTACTTCCCAAATGGTGCCAAAACTTATGTAGGCCATATTTGGACTATCTGGCAATGCAGATATGTTCTATGGAGCCTCTTGTACGAAGTTCTCAAGCTAGAAACCCCAGAAGAGCCTTGAAACTTCAACAGGATCTGTTAGATATTGTAGTATATATTGGAACAGATTATTTAGTGCAGAAGTCTTGATGTCTGCTGTCTATGGAGCTGAAAGAAAAAGGTGCAAGGATCAACCAGATGGTTTTTATGGATTCTGAAGACACTGAGAAGATCAGTTAGCCTTGGAAACCAAGCTCAAGGTTGAAAATAACTATCAGGAGAATAAGGATAATCAAAGCCCTTGTTAAGGAGAATCTCACTTCTGGAAAAGCGCCAATCTCTATTCTACAAGTATATTCTGATAAGACAAAAGCAGCTGTATCAATCCAAATCAGTAGAAGCACTCTAAGAATAGCTACCAAACAACCCATGGTGTTGTCCAATACCAAACTGGGTAAATCAAGAAGCAAATGGACTTTGAATCTACCGCATATGAAGTAATCAGTCCAAAGAAAGTTATTGCTATTTAAAGAAGACAAAGATGACCATTCTAGATCATATTTGTGGATCTGAATCACTAAACAGACGTGGTTCAAGTGGGAGCAGGCCATCCCAGCTCAGAGTTGAGCAAAAACCTTCTTTTTTTGGCCATGTTATATGTGCCACAGTGCCAGGAAACAAGGATAATCCGGATCAGGCGTAAATGACAAAACCTTAACTTGACCCAAAGTAGGTCACTATTTTTTACCTCATATAGCATCTATATGATGGAAGTAACTGTCCCTGAGCCTAATATGGACACACAGTGAAGTTGTCTAAATGGATTAGACTGTTGGCCGGAAATAAGGAAACTCCAGATCTGCCGTAAATGACAAAACCTTAACTTGACCAAAAGTGGGTCAATTTTGCTCAAATAAGAAGCATTGGATAGCCCAGAGGCTATATACCATTATTACAATCTGTCAATTAGACTCAGCTTATTATTCAAGCCCGTACAACTGATCAAAGTTGATGATTAGTATTATGATCAGATCATTCAGATTTTTAGGCATATTACTAAGTAGATATGCATACTGAATTCCAAGTTACTTGTTCTATTAAGTTGAACACAAATGCATACACCTTTGGATAATATATTAGTCCAGTATGCAAAACAGTTAAATCTTATACGCTTATTACAGATTGCACACTCACAATATGTATTTATTACTCATGAATATTTTGTTGAGTGGGAGTGTTGTAATTATTGAATTGTCACCTAAATATTCATGCTAACTTAGTCACATAGATCTTATTCTGTGATTAGCATTCTGTCCTGACTAGATTTCTTGTCGGGATTTACTTAGAATATTTTCACCAAATTATCAGGTACCCAGATTATTATTTTTCTCAAAGTCGTCCAAAAGACCCCAAACTTTGCACACATATTCTTGGGACCTTCCTTAACAAACTCTACACGTTTGTTTCCTCTACTTTATCAAAAGTATAAATACCATACTTTTGATCAATAAATCTACAAGTGAATAACATGTAAATCCTCTAGTTCTCCACATCACTTCCAATACTCCTCAGAATATTGCAACATTAATAAGCAATGATAACCAACAAAGGAGGTACCCAAGACCTTACAAAGGCAACAGCAACCTGTTTTGTAAATACTGCAAAAGGAAAGGACACACATCAGACCAGTGTCTCAAAATGAGAGATTATCTGCAAAAGAAGCCTGTATATGGAAATGCTGCAACAACTGAGATAGACTATTCATATTGGCACTAAATATGACCACAAACAAGGATTCTCAGATGTGGTATATTGACTCTGGAGCTTCTCAACACTTAACACACCAAAAAGAACTTTTTACCCAATAGACTTGTTCTGTTGGATAGTGCCACATTGAGCCATGAGTGCCAAATGATGCCATAGTGTGCCAGAGAGGTCAAGTGAGCCTATACTTGGCCACAGAGTGTGAAACATATCTCTGCATCTTCATGTAAAGCAGCCTCTGTGTTTCACCCATTGTGCAGGAGAAAATCCATTTTTTGACCTCTTACAACACAAAGTAGGGGGGATATTTAGATGAGGAGTAGGAGCAGGTATGTAAACCATAGACTGATAAGGAAAGTCAGGGTTTTCAGATGGCACCAAGCTCTCTTAATTTGGTGGAGTTTTGACCAAGTTAAGGCTTGTCTCCATTGGGGCAGCTGTCAGTTTACAGTTTTCCATTTGGTACTTCTTTAGTATATCCTGAATATACTTGGATTGACTTTGGGTGGTAGTCTGTGTACCTCTGTCAATGGAGAACTTCATCCCTAAGTGGTAACTGAGTTCTCCCAGATTGGACATCTTGAACTCCTTAGATAGGCTGAATGTAGTCTCTTCCAATGTTACTAGGTTATTGGTGGCTATAGTAAGATCATCCACATATAGAGCTAATAGAACTGGATTTGCTCTATCTGGCTTATAGTATGTACTATAGTCAGCATTACTCCTTTTGAAGCTTGGCAAATCCAATAAGAAAATATCTTGCAATTCCAGGCTCTTGGTGATTGTTTGAGACCTTATAGAGATTTTTTAAGTTTGCAGACCAAATGGGGGTTATCTTGGTCAATAAACTCATCAGGCTGGTCCATATACATGTCCTTATCAAGTTCTCCATTCAAACTGCAGCTTTTACATCCATTTGAAGAATACAGACTTTTATTTGGCTGCAATAGCCAATTTCAATTAGACAGTATTAAGCTTGGCTACCAGTGCAAAGGTCTCAGTATAGTCAGGTCCTTTTGCTTGAGAGTATCCTTTGGCCACAAGTCTTGCTTGGTATCTTTCAATTGTACCATCAGCCTTGTATTTTGCCTCAAAAACCCACTGGCATCCAATTGATTTTTGGTTGATTGGTAACTTGATTAAGTCCCAAGTTTGATTTTCCATTAGAGCCTGATATTCCTCAGTCATTGCAGATCTCCAAGACATTTTCTGAGGGCTATTTAGGGCCTCTTTACATTCTGGGTCTCATCAATATGGACTGAAGAGTCATAGGCTTAGGTTGTACCCTAACCAATATAGTAATCTGGGCTATTTCTTGTCTAGTTGGTTCTCCTGGCATTTCATACTGAAATGATCACTTCTGGGATATTTTTGGGCACTGATTCAGGCTAGACCATGGCTGTAGAGTCCTCTGGAGTGAAAAAGTTTCATTGTTTTGCTCTGATCCAATCCTGACTACTGGTGCACTTGAGATCAAATTTTTGTCATAATTTGATATCATTTTTGTGAAGATTTTGAATTTTTGTTAAACAATGCATCCCTGGACTTGATCAGCTTCTTTACTTTGGTACTGTAGAGTCTGTATGCTTTACTCTCATTGGAGTAGCCAAAAAATATGCATTTACACTTTTTGGCTCAAATTTTGACTGATTTCTGGGCAGTTTCTTGGCATATGCTGTACACCCAAATATTCTTGGATGTTCTGCACCTAGTCTGTATCCATACCATGCTTCAAATGGAGCAGAGTTGCAAAGTATTCTGCTATTAATCCTATTTTTATGATTCACAGCTGGGGAAACTGATTGCACCCAAAAATCATAGGATAATGTGGGATCATGGATCATAGATCTTGCCAAATTGGTTATAGATCAGTTTGCATATTCTGCTACTCCATTTTGCTGTGGAGAGTATGGTACAGTAGTCTCTTGCTTTATCCCATGACTTTTGCAGAAGTGGATGAAGAGTTTTGAAGTATACTATCCACCATTGTCATAGTGTGTTTTCTTGAATTTTTCAGCAGTTTCTCTCTCCACCATGGTTTTAAGCTCCCTGAACTTAGACAGAGCTTCTTCTTTTCTCTCCATGAAGTAGATCCGTGTGTATCTTGTATACTCATCAGTAAAAGTGATTAAATATTTCATCCTGCCTAAGGATATATTTTGCATAGGTCCATACAGATCTTAGTGAATTAGATCAAATTTTTCTTAGTTTTGATGAGCCCAGAGCTCTTGAATGGTTGTCTGGCCTGTATCCCATATATGCAAGCTTCACTCTAAATTAGCTGTGGGATCAATTTTTACTCTAGAAATTAGCCAATCTTTGATCATTTTGTGCCAATAGTCAAATTTATGTGTCCACATCTCCTATGCCAAAGCATTGGTGTTATTTCATTCAAGTTACCTATATTGACTTCTGGATATGATGGAATATAAGTCAGATTATACAGATTCTGATCTCTGAAACCAAAACAATATGAGCACCATTTTGAACAGTAATCCTGCATCTAGTATTGTCAAAGCTACAACTGAGTCCTTCTGCTGTGGCCTTGCTTACAGATAGTAGGTTCCTGGCTATTTCTGGTACATAGAGTACTTCTTTAAAGGACAGTGTATGCCTTCCTTCACTGCTTCTAAGGTTTACTTGGATAGTTCCTTTTTATTGGCACTTGATTTTCTTGATTCTTCATCCAGGGGCCTTCCATACACATAATTTAAGGTGAAATCTTCAGTCCTGGACTCTAGGGCTGATACAAGGCCCTGAAACTCATCTGTCAGGCTATTCAGGAAGGTTACTATCACATCCTCAACAGTAGTTGGTAGGTCCAACTCTTCACCAGTGGGAAGATTCCAGTAATAGCAGTAGTAGACATTGTAGAGAGTGACAGCTCCAGGCTTATAAACTGTTGTAAGAGTCTTGGAGATATTGTAAGTGATTGACAGAACAAGTAGATTATGTGGTTTTCACTGAATGATTTATTGAATTTGAAAGTAAAATTTATACTTTTACATGGTCTTGACTTAGCAAGTTTGTAAAATAAGTTTAGGAAGATTCAAAAGCATGTGCGCAAAGTTTGGGGCTATTTCAATAACCTTGAGAATTCTCATGTTCTGGGCACCTGGTATTTTGCTGAAAATATTCCAAATAAAACGCAACAGGAATTTGGTCAGTATTCTCTAAGATTTGTAGGTAATGATCTAAGTGACTAAGTTAGGTGAGTATATAGGTGTAATTCTGAGTTCTTATAACACTCCCTAACCCTAAGTGCCAAATGAAAGACTGTAAACCAGCAGCTACCACAAAGGAGACAAACCTCAACCTGATCAACACTCAACCAAATCAAGAGAGCTTGGTGCCCTCTAAAAGCCCTGACTTTCCTTATCTGTCTATTGTCAGCAGTCTGATGTATGTTATGCTTGGAACACATCCAGATATCTTGCATTCAGTGGAGTTGTCAGCCAGTATAATCAGAACTATGGATCTGATCATATTGCAGCAGTTTGGCAGATTTTTAGATACCTAAAAAAAACTGCTGATATCTGCATAAGATACACCTATGAGTATTCAGAACAGGAACTTGTGGGATACTCTGATGCTGATTGGGGACAAAATTTGGAAGACAGAAGATCTACCACAGGATGAACCTTTGCTCACTGTAAAGGGGCAATTTCATGGAATTCACAAAAGCAACCAACCATAGCACTTTCTACCACAGAGGCAGAGTATATGGCAGCCTGTGCAGTTACAAAAGAGCAATGTGGTTAAGGAAGGTTCTTGAAGATTTAGGCTTATGCCAAAAAATGCCCATTACTTTACTTCAAGATAACCAATGATGTATACACTTAAGTAGAAATCCAACTTTTCATGCGAGAACTAGGCACATAGATATTAGAAATCATTTCAAACGTGAAGCTATAGAGAACAACTTAGTTTGCTTAGATTACTGTCCTTCAGATGAAATGATTGCTGACATACTTGCCAAACCATTAGCTAGAGACAAGTTTGAATATCTTAGGTCAAAATTAGGACTAGTTAGTATGAGCATTTGGCTGAGTGGAAGTGTTGTAAGAGTTTGTAATTCTACCTATATATTCACCCAGCTTAGTCATATAGGTCATTACCTTCAAATTTCAGGCAACACCAACCAAATTCCTTGTTGGATTTACTTGAAATATTTTCACCAAAATATCAGGTACCCAGAACATGGAAATTCTCAAAGTTATTCAAACAGCCCCAAACTTTGCACACATACTCTTGGGACCTTTCTAAGCTTATTTTATGTGTTTTCACAGCCAAGACCATGTAAAAGTATAAATACTACTTTTACATTGAATAAAACATTGTGTAAAAACCACATAATCTACTTGTTTTCCCAATTACTCCCAATACCTCAAAGACTCTTACAACAGAGGATGGTTGCAGGGACATGTGTGCAAAGCTTAGGCCTGTTTGGACTACACTGACATATCTTGTGTTCAGAGTACCTGACATTTTGGTGACAATAGTCTATGTCAATCCCATCAAGAAATCTTTTCAGAATTCTCCAAGATTTATAGGAAACAATGTGGGGGACTAAGCTTGATAACCACTTGCTTAAGAGTTTTGGATGTAATGGAAGTGATTGGGACAACAAGTATGTTATGGAGCTCCCACTTGATGATTTGTTGAGTGTAAATGTATTACTTTTACTTATAAAAGGTCTTGGATAACTAAACCTGTAGTATATTTTTAGAAAATCTCAGGGAATATGTGGGTAATGTTTGGGTCTGTTTGGATAGCATTACAAAATTTCATGTTCTTGGTTTGGTAAAAACTTGTAATTCCACCTAAATATTCACCTAGCTTAGTCACTTAGATTATTACATTCAAGTCCTAGAGAATACTGACCAAAATCCTTGTTGGGATTCACTTAAGTTATTTTCACCAAAATATCAGGTATCCAGACCATGAAAATTCTCAAAGTTGTCCAAACAGCCCCAAGCTTTGCACACATGTTCTTGGGACCTTCCTAAGCCTACTCAACATGTCTGTTATGCCAAGGCCATGTAGAAGTATAAATACTACTTTTACATTCAATTAATTGTAAAGTGAAAACCACATTATCTACTTATTCTCCCTGTACTTCCAACATCTCCAAGCCTCATACAACACTTGGTATATGATATATTGGTGAGAGTGTTACTAGTAAGCTCTGACAAGGTATTTGGTCAGGCTTCTCTAAGATCTGTCAGCAGTGATACAAGCAACCAAGTCAGGTGAATTTGTAGTTGTGATCACAAAGTTTATAAGACACCCACTCAACTAAATATTTGCATGAGTTAGTCCTAACTGTGATCCAAATATTCCAATTGATTTCTGGTTAATGTTTAATGATTATGGCGGCAATCAAATCATTTGTGGGACAGTAAACTAAGGTACTGTTGTAAGAGTCTTGGAGATATTGGAAGTGATTGGAAGGACAAGTAGATTAAATGGTTTTCACTTAATGATTTATTGAATGTAAAAGTAGAATTTATACTTTGACATGATCTTGGCACTACAAGCATCTAGAATAGGTTAAGGAAATTCCTAAGAACATGTGTGCAAAGTTTGGGGCTGTTTGAACAACTTTGAATATTTTCATGTTCTGGGTACCTCTTATTTTGGTGAAAGTATTCTAAGTAAATCCCAACAAGGAGTTTGGTCAGTATGCTCTAGGATTTGAAGGCAATGATCTAAGTGACTAAGTTGGGTGAATATATAGGTGGAATTGCAAATTTTTACAACATTTGCACTCAACTAAATGCTCATACTGACTAGTCCTAATTTTGACTTAAGATATTCAAACTTGTCTCTAGCTAATAGTTTTGAAATATATCTGCAATCAATTCATCTGAATGACAGTAATCTAAGCTAACTAAATTATTCTCTATAGCTTCACATATGAAATGATGTCTAATATTTATGTGCTTAGTTCTAGCATGAAAAGTTGGATTTCTACTCCATTGTATACATCTTTGACAGTCATGAAATACAGCTATAGGCATTTTTTGACATAGGCCCAAGTCTGTAAAAGCTTTCTTAGCCACATTGCTTCTTTTGTAGCTTGACAGGCAGCCATATACTCTGCCTCTGTGGTAGAAAGTGCTACAGTTGGTTGCTTTCTTGAATTCCATGAAATTCCTCCTTTACAGAGAAGAAAAATGTATCCTGTGGTGGGTCTTCTGTCTTCCAATGTTTGTCCCAAATTGGCAACAGAGTATCCCACAGGATCCTGGTCTGAATTCTTATAAGTGTATCTTAACCAGATTTCAACAGTTCTTTTAGGTATCTAAAAATCCACTAAACTGCTGCAAAATGATCAGTTCCATAGTTCTGATTATGTTGGCCAACAACTCCAACTGAATATGAGATATCTGCACATGTGCCAAGCATGATTTACATCAGACTGTCAACCATAAATTGATAAGGAAAGTCAGCACTTTCAGATGGCACCAAGCACTCTTAATTTGGTGGAGTTTTGACCAAGTTAAAGTTTGTCTTGATTGGGGTAGCTGTCAGTTTACAGTCTTCCATTTTGTACTTCTTTAGTATATCTTGAATATACTTGGATTGGCTTAGGGTATTAGTCTGGGTACTTCTGTTTATGGAGAACTTAATCCCAACATAATAACTGAGTACTCCTAGATTGGACATCTTGAACTCCTTGGATAGGCTGATTTAAGTCTCTTCCGATGTTACTAGATTAATGGCAGCTATAATAAGATCATCCACATATAGAGCTAATAGAACTGGATTTGCTCTATCTGGCTTATAGTGAGTACTATAGTCAGCATTACTCCTTTTGAAACTCAGCAAATCCAATAAGAATATATCTTGCAATTCCAGGCTCTTGGTGATTGTTTGAGACCATATAGAGATTTTTTAAGCTTGCAGACCAAAGGGGGGTTACCTTGGTCTATAAACCCATCAGGCTGGTCCATATACACATCCTCATCAAGTTCTCCATTCAAAAATGCAGCTTTTACATCCATTTGATGAATAAAAAACTTATATTTGGCTGCAAAAGCCAATACCAATCTGATGGAATTAAACGTGGCTACTGGTGCAAAGGTCTCATTATAGTCAGGTCCTTTTGCCTGAGAGTATCCTTTGGCCACAAGTCTTGCTTTGTATCTTTCCACAAGCCATGAGCCTTGTATTTTGTCTTATAGACCCATCTGCATCCTACTGACTTTTGACTGATTGGTAATTTGACCAAGTCACAGGTTTGATTTTCCATCAGGGCCTGATACTCCTCAGTCATTGCAGATCTCCAAAACTTTGTCTGAGGGCTATTTAGGGCCTCTTTTACATTCTGGGGCTCATCAATATGGACTGAACAGGCATAGGCTAAGTTTGTACCCTCATTGATATAGTAATTTGGGCTATTTCTTGTCTAGTTGAATCTTGCGGCATTTGATACTGGAATGAGCACTTCTGGGATGTTCCTGGTCACTGATTCAGATGGCACCACAATTGTAGAGTCCTCTGGGGTGAACAAGTTCTCATTGTTTTGCTCTGATTCAATCCTGACTATTAATGGACTTAAGATCAAATTTTCGTCATAATATGATGTCATTTATTGTGCAAATTCTGAATTTCCATCAAGCCATACATCCCTGGACATGATCAGCTTCTTTGCTTTGATATTGGACAGTCTGTGTGCCTTACTCTCATTGCAGTAGCCCAAAAATATGCATTTTACACTTATTGGCTTAAATTTTGACTGCTCTCCAGGCAGTTTCTTGGCATATGCTGTACACCCAAGTATTTGTAGATGTTCTGCACTTGGTCTGTGCCCATACCATGCTTCAAGGGAGTAGAACCACAAAGTATTCTGTTGTAACTCCTATCTTTAAGGCATACAGCAGTGGCAACTGATTCCGCCCAAAAATCATAGGATCATTTTTGATCATGGATCATAGATCTTGCCATATCATTTATTGATCTGTTAGCACATTCTGCTACTCCATTTTGCTGTGGGGAGTATGATACAGTAGTCTCTTGCTTTATCCCATGAATTTTGCAGAAGTGGATGAAGAGTTCTGAGGTATATTCTCCACCATTGTAAGAGTTTACTTTCTTGATTTTTTCACCAGTTTCTCTCTCCACCATGGCTTTAAACTCCCTGAGCTTAGACAGAGCTTCTTCCTTTCTCTCCATAAAGTAAGCCCACATGTATCTTGTATAATAATCAATAAAAGTAATTAACCACTTCATCCCACCTAAGGATAAATTTTGCATAGGTCCTCACAGATCTGAGTGAATTTGATCTAATTCTTTCTTAGTTTTGATTAACCCAGAGCTCTTGAATGGTTGCCTGGCTTGTTTACTATATATGCAGGCTTCACAGTGCTCCAAATTAGCTGGGGGATCAATTTTTACTCCAGAAATTAGCTGATCTTTGATCATTTTGCACAAATAATCAAAATTGATTTGTCCATATCTCCTGTGCCAAAGCATTGGTATTTATTCATTCAAGTTACTTATGTGGGCTTTCAAATGTGATTGAATATAAGTCAGCTTGTATAGACTCTGATCTCTAATACCCAAAGCAATATGGGCACCATTTTGATCAGTGATCCTGCATCCAGAATTGTCAAGGCTGAAACTGAGTCCTTGTGCAGTGGCCTTGCTTACAGATAGTAGGTTCTTGGCTATTTCTGGTACATAGAGTACTTCTTTAAAGGTCACTGTATGGTTTCCTTCACTGCTTCTAAGGTTTACTTGGATAGTTCCTTCTCCCACTGCATCAAGTGCTCAATTGTCACCCATGAAAACCTTCTTAACTGAATTTCTTGATATTGAGTAAAAAGTTCTTTTTGGTGCGTAAAGTGTTGAGATGCCCCAGAGTCAATGTACCACATCTGAGGATACTTGTTTGTGGTCATATTTAGTGCAGATATGAATAGTTTATCTTCAGCTGTTGTAGCACTTGCTTATACAGGCTTCTTTTGCTGATTATCTCTCTTTTTGAGATACCGGTCTGATGTATGTTCTCTCCTTTTGCAGTAGTTGCAAAACAGGTTGCTATTGCCTTTTTAAGGTCTTGAGTACCTCCTTTGTTGGTTAGCAATGCTTGTTAAAGCAACTTCTTCTTCCTTCTAATTAGCACTTGATTTTCTTAATTCTTCATCCAGGAGCCTTCCATATATGTAATTTAATGTCAAATCTTCAGTTCTGGACTCTAGGGCTGATACAAGGCCCTGAAACCTGTGTGTCAGGCTATTCAGGATGGTTACTATCACATCCTCATCAGTAGTTGGAAGTCCTGCAGATTCCATCTTATCTACCAGCAGGGTAATTCTGTTAATTAGATTTTTCATTTCTTCTCCTGGCTGCATCTTTGAAGTAAGAAGTCTTTGCCTCAGATACATTTTCTTAGCAGCTGAACATGACTGGTAGGTGTCTTCTAATGACTTCCAGGCATTATTTGTTGTTTTTGCTCTTGAGCATTGAATTAGCAATTTGTCCTTGACATTACGGCAAATGCAGTTAAAGGCACTTTGTTCTTTCTTCTGGTACTGTAAGGCTTCCTCTCCATGTTTTTAGGAGGGCATTCTTCTCCCATGAGAATATCCCAAAGGCCTCTTTCTTGTAGCAGCATCTTCATCTTTGCCTTCAACACTTGGTAGTTAGATCCATCCAACTTTTCAGCAGAGGGAAAAATTCCAGTAATAGCAGTAGTAGATATTGTAGAGAGTGACAGCTTGGGGCTCATAATCTGTTGTAAGAGTCTTGGAGATATTGGAAGTGTTTTGGATGACAAGTAGATTATGTGGTTTTCACTCAATGATGTATTGAATGTAAAAGTAGTATTTATACCTTTACACAATCTTGGCATTAAAATATGTAGAATAGGCTAAGGAATATCCCATGAACATGTGTGCAAAGTTTGGGGGCTTTTGGACAACTTTGAGAATTCTCATGTTCTAGGTACCTGGTATTTTGGTGAAAATTTTCTAAGTAAATCCTAACAAGGAACTTGGTCAGTATTCTCTAGGATTTCCAGGTAATGATCTAAGTGACTATGTTAGGTGAATATTTTGGTGGAATCACAATTTTTTACAACAGGTACTGCAGTTATTCTCTATGGCTACCCATATGAAATGATGTCTAATATATATATATATATGCACAGTTCTAGCTTGAAAAGCTGGATATCTATCTGATAGTATGTATTCTTGATTATCTGAGAGTACTGTAGTATGGGTCATTGAATTTTACAACAGAAATTACAAAATATGCAGCATTGAAAACCTATCAGCATTTATCTGAGACTAATCAATTGGTACTCTGATCAAGTCCTAAGCATGTTTTTCTGCAGCTGCTACAGGTCTCCAGACCTTTTTCTAGGGGCTAATTTAGGCCTATTTTGCTGTCCCAGATGCATTGTTGTTGACTAGATAGATCTAGGCCAAGCTTATGTTGTAAGAGTCTTGATGATTTTGGAAGTGATTGGGAGGACATGGAGATTTGTGGTTTTCACTTAATGATTTATTCAATGTAAAAGTAGTACTTATAGTTTTACATTGCCTTGGCATAACAATAATGTAGAGTATGTGCTGGAAGGTCTCAAGTGTTACAATATTCAGAGGTATATTGGAAGTGATGTGGTGAACTACAGGACTTCCATATTCTTCACTTGAATATTTATTAATCAAAAGTATGGTGTTTGCAACTTTGATAACAATAGACAAATAACTGTGTAGAGACTACTGAGGAAGGCCCCAGGAATATGTGTGCAAAACTTGGTGTCTTTTGGACAATTTTGAGAAAGATCACAGTAAAGGTACCTTACAATTATTATAAAATCTGGCAATACAACCTAAATATTCACCAAGCTCAGTCACTTAGATCAGTACCTACAAATCTTAGAGAGCACTGACCAAGTTCCTTGCTGGGATCTATCTAGAATATTTTATCAAAATATCAGGTATGCAGAACATAAAAATTCTCAAGTTGTCCAAATAGCCCCAAACTTTGTGTTGTTATTATTAAGTTGTCACCAAAATATTCATGCTAACTTAATCACATAAATCTTATTCTTTGATTAGCATTATGTCCTGACCAAACTCCTTGTTTGGATCTACTTAGAATATTTTCACTAAAATATCAGGTACCCAGATTACAATATTTCTCAAAGTTGTCCAAAAGCCCCCAAACTTTGCACACATATTCTTGGGACCTTTCTCACCAAGCTCTACATATTTGTTTGCTCTACTTTATTGAAAGTATAAATACCGTACTTTTGAACAATAAATATACATGTGAATAACATGTAAATCATCTAGTTCTCTCAATCACTGCCAATACTTCTCATAATATTGCAAGACTTTGCACACATGTTTTTGGGACCTTCCTAAACATATTCTGTGTGTTTACTATGCCAAGACCATGCTTAACTATATAACCTACTTTTACGTTCAATAAACTATTGTGTGAAAACCACATAATCTCTTTTTCCTCCCAATCACTTCTGGTATCTTCAAGACTCTTACAATGTGTTATGAGCCACAAGCTGTCACTCTCTGCAATATCCAATACTGCTATTGCTAAAATCTTTCTCTCTGCTGAATAGTTGTATGGATCTAGCTACCAAGTGTTCAAGGTAAAGAGGAAGATGCTGCCACATGAATATGGCTAGTGGGATATTGCTATGGGAGAAGAATGCCCTACAAAAAATGTAGGAGAAAAGGCCTTATGGACCAGAAGAAAGATTACAGTGCCATTAACTGCATTTGCCTTGGTGCTAAAGATAAATTGCTAATTCAATGCTTAAGATCAAAAATGGCAGAGAATGCCTGGAAGGCATTGAAAGATACACACCAGTCATGTTCATCTGCTAAGAAAATGTGCCTTAGAAGAAGATTCCTGACTACATAGGTGCATCCATGAGAAGAAATGGAAAATCCAATCAGCAGTATTACCCTGCTGGTTGATGAGATGGAATATGTTAGCATACCAACTACTGATGAGGATATAATAGTTACTACACTGAAGAGCCAGACAGACAAGCTCCAGGGCCTTGTATCAGCTGTAGAGTCCAGAACTGAAGTTTTGGCCTTAAGTTTTGTATATGGAAGGCTCCTGGATGAAGAATTAAGAAAATCAAGTGCAAGCCAGAGGGAAGAAGAAAATGCTTAAATTAACAATGATAACCAACTAAGAAGGTATCAAAGACCTTTTAAAGGTAATAGTAACATGATTTGCCACTAATGCAAAAGGAAAGGAAACACATCAAACCAGTGCCTCAGAAAGAGAGATAGCAAAAAAAGCCTGAATATGGACATATTGCAACAACTGAAGATAGGCTATTCATATCTGCTCTATAAATGACCACAAACAAGAGTTCTCAGATGTGGTATATTGACTCTGGAGCATCTCAACACTTTACACACCAAAAAGAAATTCTAATTAAGAAAGTTTCATGGATGACAATAGAACACTTGATGCAGTGGGAGAAGGAACTATCCAACCAAACCTTAGAAGCAGTCAAGGAAGCCACACACCTATCTTCAAAGTGTTGTAAAAATTTGTATTTCCACCTAAATATTCACCTAACTTAGTCACTTAGATCATTACCTTCAAATCCTAGAGAATACTGACCAAATTCCTTGTCGGGATTTACTTAGAATATTTTCACCAAAATACCAGGTACCCAGAACATGAAAATTCTCAAAGTTGTCCAAACAGCCCCAAACTTTGCACACATGTTCTTGGGACCTTCCTTAACCTATTCTACGTGTTTGTAATGCCAAGACCAGGTAAAAGTATATACTTCCAATATCTCCAAGACTCTTACAACACAAAGAAGTACTCTATGGATCAGAAATAGCCAAGAACCCATTATCTACAAGCAAGGCCACCACAGAAGGACTCAGCTTCAGCTGAATAATTCTTGATGCAGGATTACTGACCATAATGGCGCCCCTATTGCTTTGGGCATCAGAGATCAGAATCTACACAAGCTGGATTGTAGTCCATCATATCTGGATGTTGATTTTTGAAACTCAAGTGGAAAACACCAATGCTTTGGTATAGGAGATGTGGACACATAAGTTTTGATTATTTGTGCAATTGATCAAAGATCTGCCAAGGGTGGAATTTCCTTTGAATATTTTCATCAAAATATCAGGTACCAAAAATGTTAAAATTCTTGAAGTTGTCCTAACAGCCTCAAATTTTACATACATGCACTTGGGGCCTTCATAAACCTATTCTAAATGCTTTTTATGCCAAGACCATGTAAAAGTAGAGTACTACCTTTACTCTCATTAAATCATTAAGTGAAATCCACACAATCTACTTGTTCTCCCATATACTCTGAATATTTCCAAGACTCTTACAACAATGGAAGATCTATGATGCATGATCAAGGATTATCCTATGGTTTTTGAGTAGAACCAGTTGCAACAGCTATATAGCTTCACAATAGGAGCTATAGCAGAATACTGTGTGATTCTACTCCATTTGAGGCATGGAATGAATACAGACCAAGTGCAGAATATTGGAGAATACTTAAGTGTACTGCATATGCCCAGAAACTGCCCAGAAACCAGTCAAAATATGAGTAAAAAGGTGTACAATGCATATTTCTGGGCTAATACAATGAGGTTAAGGCAAACAGACTCTTCAGTACAAAAGCAAAGGACCTCATCAAGTCCAGGGATGTTTTAAGAAGAAAATTCAAGATCTTTTCAAAAAGTGATGTCAGATGACAAAGAATTCTGGATTGAATTTCACAAATTTTCAAGATTGAAACAGAGTAAAACAGTGATATTTTTCACTCCAGAGGACTGTTCAATGATGGCTCAGCCTGAATCAGTGCACAGGAATATCCCAGAAGTGAGCATTCTGGTGTTACAAGGCAGGAGATCCAGCCAGACCAGAGACAGCATATATTGCTATATCAATGTGGGTACAAACTTAGCCTATGCCTATACAGTCCATATTACTGATCCCCAGACTGTAAAAGAGGCTGTAAATAGCACTCAGACAAAGTTCTGGATATTTGCAATGAATATGGAGTATCAGGCCCTGATGGAAAATCACACTTGGGACTTATTCAAATTACCAATCAGTCAAATACTGATAGGATACAGGTGGGTCTTCAAGACAAAATGAAAGGCTGATGGCACAATTGAGATACATAATGCAAGAATTGTGGCCAAAAGATACTCTCAAGCAAAAGGACTTGACTATACTGCAACTTTTGCACCGGTAACCAAGTTTAATTCCATCAGATTAATATTGGCTATTGCAGCCAAATATAAGTCCCTATACAGCATATGAATGTACAAACTGTATTTCTGAATGGGGAACCTGGTGAGGATGTGTACATGCACCAGTCTGATGGGTTTGTTGACCAAGATGGTCCCAATTTGGTCTGCAAGCTTCAAATCTCTATGTGATCTGAAACAGTACCTATAGCCTGGAATTGCACAATAGATTCCTTTGTGGAATCTTTGAGTTTCCAAAGAGGTATTGCTGACTATAGTATCTATTATAAGCCAGATAGAGCAAATCCAGTTCTATTAGCTCTATATGTGGATGATCTTATTCTAGCTGCCAATAGTCTCAAAACATTGAAAGAGACTAAATCCAGCCTATATAAGGGGCTCAAGATGCCCAAAATATGGAACTCAGTTACTGCTTAGGGATAAAGTTATCCATAGACAGAGGTACCAGACTAACACCTAAAGCCAATCCAAGTATATTCAAGATAAACAAAAGTAGTACCAAATGGGAGACTCTAAACTGGCAGCCACCCCTATGGAGACAAAGCTTAACTTGGTCAATACTCAACCAATTCAATAGTGCTTGGTGTCACCTGAAAGCCCTGACTTTCCTTAGAAATCTGTGGCTGACAGTCTGATGTATATGATGCATGGAACATATCCAGTTTTTTCATATATCTAGTGGAAGCTGGCAGCTTGCATAATCAGAGTTATGGATCTGCTCACATTGAAGAAGTTGAGCCAGTTTTTAGATACCCAAATGGAATTGCTGATATCTGCTGAAGGTACATCTATAAGGATTCAGAACAAGATCTTGTGGGATACTCTGATGCTGCTTGGGGATGAAAATCAGATGGTAGAAGATTCACAGCAGGATACACCTTTCTTTACTGTAAAGAAGCAATTTCATGTAATTCAAGTGAGTAACCAAACATTGCACTTTCTACCACAGAGGCAGAGTATATGGCAGCCTGTGAAGCTACAAAAGTAACAATGTGGTTAAGAAAGCTTTTCAAAATCTTAGGCTTATGTCAAAAATGCCTATTACTTTATTTCTTGATAATCCAGGATTTATACAAATAAGTAGAAGTTCAACTCTTCAAGCTAGAAGTAAGCATATACATATTAGACATTGCTTTAAGTGTGAAGCTAGATAGTATAACATATTTAGCTTAGTTTATTGTCCTACAGATGAAAGGATTGCAGACAAATTTACTAAGCCATTAGCAAAAGACAAACTTGAATATCTCAAGTCAAGACTAGAACTAGTCAGTATGAGCATTTAGTTGAGTAGGAGTGTTATAAAAGCTCAGAATTCCACCTAAATACTCACCTATCTTAGTCACTTAGATCATTTCCTACAAATCTTAGAGAATACTGACCAAGTTCCTTGTTGGGGTTTACCTAAAATATTTTCACCAACATATCAGGTATACAGCAAATGAAATTCTCAATGTTGTCCAAATTACCTCAAGCTTGGCACACATGCTCTTGGGATCTTTTTAAACCTATTCTATGTGCTTAGTATGCTAAGACCATGTATAAGTGTAAATATTACTTTTGCACTGAATATTTCATTTAGTGAAAACCACATAATTGGCTAGTCCTCCCATTCACTTCCAATATCTCTAAGACTCTCACTACAAAAGCAGCAGTAAAGGACCTGGCAGCAATAAAAACCAGCAGCTTCCTTAGGAGCCTGCACAACAAGAGCTGAAAGCTCTAAACAAGTGGCAAAGAAATGTCAGGTTGCCAAAAGAGTGCCAGTAAGTGACAAGCAGCTAGAAATGTATACACTAGTGTAGTATTCATCAAGGAGAAAATGTAGTTAAACACAATGAGGCACTCAGGCAGAGTAGTAGTGAAAGATCTGACAGTGATAAAGAAAAAGGGAAGGGAAAATGTCTACCCAAACCAGAGACAGGGAAGCATGAGAAAAAAGCTGCAGTTCCCACCAATTAATTTCATAAGCCTAGAACAGACTGAGTCCCATAATTGCTGAAAAGAACTACCAACAAGAAAACAGCTGTTTTTGCAAGAGTTGAAAGCACAGCAAGTTGAGCTACACTGCAGTGAGGTAGATGAGCTTGCAGAGAAAAGCAATTTGTCCACCACAGCCTCCAAATCCTTAATTGTAGACTGAATAGAGATCCCACTAACAGACAACAAAAAATATCAAGTGCTCACAAGAATATCTCAATGCCTACAGTGAAGCTTTAGGGTAATAACAAGCACAGCAAAATGTTACAGCACCTCTTCAAGAGCAGTGCTCAAGAAAACTCACCTGAATATTGCAAGGATTTACTGCAAAAAGTGGCAAATGAGATGCCAAGCCTTGCAGTGCTGGCTAAAGACCAGGACATATGGCAACCAGTGATTGGACCATGGCATAAAGCCATGGGGTTCCTGCCAAAATCATGCAAAAAGGGCATTTTGGCAGAAATTCTTACTGAATGGTGAACTCTGATAGGGTTACTGATTGAGTGCCAGGTTGGGCTTAATATTTGTGTTGGGAATAGGGACTTGTGTAGGTCAGTATACATGGAAATTAAGCACTTGGTTCATTCTTCCTGTATTTCAAGGTTTTGTCTGCTATATTTTAGCAGGGCATTCTTCTGCCATAACAATATTCCAAAGTCTACTTTTCTGTAGCAGCATCTTCATCTTTGCCTTCCAGAGTTGGTTGTAAGATATATCCACATTTCAGCTAAAGTAAAAAGACCAGTAATAGCAACAGTAAACATTTCAGAGAGTACCAGCATAGTGCTTGTAGACTTTTATAGGAGCTTGGAGCTATTGCAAGTGATTGGGAGAACAAGAAGAAATGTGGTTCTCACTCAACAATTGAATGAATGTAAAAGTAGCATTTATACTTTCAAATGGTCTTGGCAAAGCAATCATGCAGAATATATTTAGAAAGGCTCCACAAGCATGTGTACAAAGTTTGGGACTTTTTGAAATCATTGCAATATTTCTTGTTCTGAACACCCCATGTTTTGGTGAAAATATTCCAAGTAAATGCCAATATAAAATTTGGTCAGATTCTCTTAGCATTTTGACAGTGATCTGAGTGACTAAGTCAGGTGAATAATTTGGTGCAATTACTAATTTTTACAACAGAATTTACAAATCTTTTGATGTCCAAAACCTATCAGCATACAATTGAGATTGGCCAGTTAGTAATATGATCAAGTCCCAAATCTGACTTTCCACAGCTATTACAGACCTCCAAACCTTTTCTAGGGGCTGCTTTGGGCATACTTTGCTGTCCAGAACTCATCATTGTTAACTGGATAGGTCTAGGCCAAGTTTATAGCCATGCTGACGTGTTCATTTGTGCTATATGCATTGCAATTAACTACTTTGCCTTGTGATAATTAATGATCACTTTGGGGATATTCCATAGTACTAACTTAGGCTCAAATACTTGGCATTGTTTTGCACTGATTTGGTCCTGGCTATTGGTGAGTTTAGGTAAGAAATCCCAAGATTCATAGAATATGATCTGAGTAATCAGGCGAGTGTTTTACTTGCCTGTAACTTTGGGATTTACTACTGGTAGCTTAAAGATTTGGATATAATTACAAAATATACAGCATGAGCTCCTTTTGTAAACAATTTAAAAGTTATTGTTGGAAAGAGGAAATTGCATGAAGTGGGTACTAGGAGATTTAGTAGCAATTAGTGGACTATGCCACGGCACTTTTCATTGTTATAGAGTTGGATATAAATACTACATGTAGAACCTCACAGAAATAACCATCAGAATTAAATAGCAAAGATGATGGAAAGCGGAGTACATCACTTGGGGCCTTTCCTACTAATCTACACTTCCGTAATTCCAAAGAAATTGCAGTTGATTTTGCAATACTAAATCCGCCTTACAGTCAAACTTTACGAAATTGTGTTAGTGTTGAATCATAGAATATACATGTATTGACAAACCAGTTAGTAGCATCAAATTCAATCCCTTGAGTACATGAGCCCTTAAGTGTTGTTGGCTGTGAGAGAGTATTTCTATTGACGTGCTGGTGCGTAAGGTGTTCCACAAAACAGAACACATTCTACATTCAAACCATCATGCAATCACTGCGGTTAATTGATCGAGCCCTCATCTCCAAGTGTGGCCAGAATATTTGATAGAAACTGACTTGATCCATATATTATACACACGCTTCTTCCATATTTCTTATTGGCCACATTATCGTGTGATACTAAGCCCAATATGCACCAGATCTCATACGCCTCTGCCGACGTTCCGTTAGAGCCGCATTATCCAACGGGGAGTACAGCCATGTGAGACACTGAAAACATCCACCTCACTACCAGTTTCCCACCAAACCAGAGAGTAACATGTCCAGATCTGGGGGCGTATGGCGTTCAATTTCAATTCCGGATGAATCAAGGTGCTGCAATGGGTGATCGAGCACAGTGCATAACCGATATTACGGATGGGGATAAACTAGGTAGCTCTCCACTGTGGCACCCATTGATTGGCATTGACCATCGTTCCCTGACTTTCCAACGTAACAACTACATGCAAAGTGCTGCTTCGATCATGTACATGCTTTCATGTAGTTGAATAATGCCGTAATAGGTAGTGCCTCTGCTAGAATTTGTGTGTGGACTATCCAAATCCAGTCATGACATGAATACAATTGTTTTCACGAATTCTTATTTACACTTTGATTTTATTGATGCACGAGGGACGGATTACATGATAAAAATATGTACAATACAATGTCGAGAATATTATTTCGCGACTGAGGGTGTTAGCGAGATATACAGGGTGGAGATTCGACATGAAGAATCGTTCCCCGCCACAAACCCTCGCAACAGTACTTGATCGAAGTCCGAGTTTTCCTGGATCAGCTCTTTGACGGTGTTGCCACCCATCGTGCCACCATATGCCTTGAATCCATTTGGCGGATTCGTACCTGATGTGACTGATTTGTTGCTACCGAGTGCCCTCTTGGCTAGAAAAACGTTTGGCGGGGATGTTGGTTGATTTGCTCTGGTGATACTTTCATTCTGTGCTGAATCTACTTGCAAGTGACAAGACGTGTTGGACGTATTGGTCAATCTGGTGAACTTATTCTCAACATAGCTAGTGGTGCTACGTCTGGGTTTTGGATAGAGGCAGCATAATATATTTAACATCATCGTTGTTAGAAAAGCTGTTTTTGCAAACAATGTGGTTGATCTAGAGCTATCCACTATATTTATAACTTTGCAAATCAATGGACATTTGTTCTTCAGATCGAGTTCGGCGGGAGAAATCCGAATGAAAGGACTTTTGCTATTTGGACAAGTTTAGAACCCGGTTTGCCAATGCGAGAGCTTCACATCATAGTTAATTGCAATGGAACATCTTCAATGGAGGCGTGCATGATGTCCCCTACAGGCCTCAACCTAATATGATGATTTACTAAGGCGGGTATAGATATAGGAATCTACGTCGTTGATCTGGCAACCGGATTTTAGAGAACTCGGGAAAGGCAGTTTTGCCGAAGATATCATGACTCTCATTAGAGCAAGTTTATCTTGCAAGAGGCTTAAACCCCTGGTAATTTTGTTTGACTTCATCAGTGACTGAATGGAGGATATTTCGAGTGCGATATGCAGAGGGCATTGGTATCTGGTTAATCGTCCTGATATCGAAAGTATGCACAAGCAAACCAATCTGTATAACTTGAATAACTTTATACAATTTCTATAAGACTCAGATTAACATCCTTATTGTGTTGGGAAAATGAACCTATATTTATGTACATTGAAGAAATTATGGCCAGCAGTAATCTACAAATGGGTTGTTCCTTAATTGGCGAGCAAGGCTGGAGTCAAAGTGATGTGCAATGTTGGAATCCTCTGAGAGCCATCGTTAAGCAGGAAGCCGTAGAGTAACACCTCTTCGAAATCCGGTGAAGGCTTAACGTCATCTTGCACAGTCCTTGGATCATTCCTCCAACGACAATCAGGCTTGATAAGCTGGCTAGTTCTCAGGTGATGGCGAAGAAATCCAGTGGCAGGCGCATAAGAAGATGGTGGCATAAAGGCCATGGCGGGGTGTCTGAGAGTATTGTCCTCAATACTGGCTGTACTATTCGATTTACTCCCATCTACCAATTTGACAAATCCACTTCTCTTACGCGCCGTCGCTTTCGCGCTCTTTTTGGGAAATAGACAATCCAACATCAGAATATAAAGTAAATCCTAAGGAATGCTAGCGATGTCTGGGAATAGGGCAAGATGACTTACACAATGACTCACTTATATATTTTCTGGGTGATACTCAACCTTACCGCTGCTTGTCTTACCGACACGTTCGACGAACTGTGAGAAATATGGTTGAGGGGTATGCATGGCTAGTAGTCAATGGTTATTGGTAAACAGCGTGGCGAGATTCCAGTTCAGAGCGGGCCGCTTGAAACGATACTAGTGTTTTCCCACTAATCCATCGCTTACGCCTAATCCAAAGCCTAATTGGCATAAATTGTAAGACATGGACGCATTCTCCTCACAATTTCCAGGAATTCATCAACGTTCCATTGAACGGCGGAGCTAGATAACAATCCGAATTGGACTGAACTTGGACTATCCTGATTTTTAGAGCAAGCGATACCAACGACAAGCTTTAATTCGATCACAAGCCACAGTATGTTGTTCGACAGAAACGGCTACCCTTGAGAGAGAAACAAGATCCGTACTTCTATATATAGAAATGACCCTTAAATGTTGATGAGCGGCTGCTCTTTAGACTGATCTTTACCCCAAATCAATATTTTAATGAGCGTTTATTGTCGAACTCATGTATGTAGTGAGATGAGATGATCTGTTCTGTGTCCAGTAAGCTGGCCAGCACTGTGGAATTGTCACGAGAACAGGAATAGGCCATGTCAAGATTGTACATATTCATGCGTACTTCGGAAGCTCGGACCAGAGTACGTTGGCTTAGATTCTCCCTAGACATGATTCATAGATTTAATAAGTCTTACATAGTGCTGAATTTCCCCAACCAAATACTACCAATTCAACTGTGACCATAGTCGGTCAATAGTTAAGCCACATAAGGCACCATCGTTGGTTAAGCCTTACGTTAAGGAGTGAATGTTGACTAAAACTGGCAAGCTGATGTGATGACCGAGGAATTCCAGCAAGAAGTAAATCATCCTAATGGATCGGTTTGATAAACGGCTTACATACAGGCTCGTCCACATTGCTGCCTCTAATCCACTGCCTTATCAGGAAGTTGATTTAGAATATGCTTACTATTTAGTCTAAAGTGTGTGACAATATAACATTGTTGCTCAAAGCTCATTTCCATCCAATGCGCGATCAGCAGAAACATGATTACGCTTACTAAGCGGCATCATCATTACCTCAGTAGATCTGTTATGGCAATTTTGGTACCACTATTTTAGATATGTACCTGATCAAATGTTTTCTTCAGAACCTAGCCTAGGTCAATGCTGTAATCAGTGAATATTTTTACCCTGAACTTGCTTTAACATGGGTACAATGGCGATATGACTTTGGAAATGAATCGAGATACGCTACATCAGCTCTTTAGCAAAGGAAACACCCAAAATGTCCACCGAAAATACTAGTTTTCGCGCAAAAGCCTTCCTTTTCGATTTGGACGGTACGTTGGTAAACACGATTGCTGCTGTGGAGAAGCACTATACCATCTGGGCCAACGAATTGGGCATTGAACCACAACCTGTCATTGAGTATTGCCATGGAGTACGTTCTATTGAAGTCATGAACAAATTTGCCCCGCCTGGAAAGGTTTTCTCCATAGAAGAGACGAATGCTTGGGAGGAGGTTCTACGACTGGACTCTGAAGGTGTCTTTGTTGTACCAGGTATCGTCGAGCTTCTTGCGAAACTTCCCAAAGAGCGTTGGGCCATTGTTACTTCTGGAACTCGTTCAATGGCCGAAACCCGACTGAAGCAAATGAACCTTCCTATTCCTGAAGTGTTTATTACTGCTGATTCTGTTACCCATGGCAAGCCACACCCTGAAGGATACTTGACTGCTGCCTCGAGATTGGGCTTCAAACCTGAAGAGTGTATGATTTTTGAAGATGCGCCTGCAGGCATTGAGGCTGGGATCAACGGTGGTATCCCTTCTATTGCCACAACCACCAGCTACAAGCCAGATATGCTTCAGAGAGCCGTAGCAATTATAGATAACTACCATGATATAAAAATAGAAGCAATCACTAATGCTGAAAATGAAATGGAGTTTGATATCGTCGTTGTTAACAATAAAAAGCAGTAGGCGCCCAAATGCCGAGATTTGAGACTAAACCTCTCTAGTAATAATGTGATAGCTGGTTCTGAGGTCCAATGTGACTACACATTTATTGAAGGACACACCAAATAGATGTCGATGGCGTAAGTCCCGCTACGCCATTCCGTTTTCCAGTTAATTGGAAACATCGTGAGTAATCGTTATTGTGATATCCAGTACAAACCTCAAACTTGGTTTTATTGAGACATCTTGTAAACAGATGGTGATGCATGCTACACAGAAAATCCAGCAATCTAGGGAATAAGACTTGATCGAGCTTGGTAAGTACATGGTATTGGCAGGAACGTATAGTCTAGAACAATCGATTGGAGGTTATCCCCTTAGGTAGTGACATCACCTCCGGTAAGTTCTTGTGAAAGGAGTCAGGCCCATATGGGGAGAGTTCGGAAAGGGCGACCTGCACTGAATCAAGAATAGCAAAGGCTAAACATGTTGATAATTCCCTACTTGACTGGCAACTTGTAGAGCCTTATAACTCCCAGGATGAGATCATCTGTGGAGGTGCCTCCAGGGGGATCGGTTCATTATATGTTACTGAGGTGTGTTTAGCAACGCCAATCATACCAATTCCACTGATGATGTATCCGTCAATATGGAAGCTTGTTTATTGTAAAACGGTGTCAAACTACGAATTGCATAGTATAAACTGTTTTGAGGAATAACATCCGGCTACTGTATCAGGACATGAGCAGAATGCAGATGCTCAACAAAAACCAATAGAACTGATACCATGTCAGCAGCTTATTGTGTCAGCATCATGAGATCTGACCCATGTACCAGAGAGCGGCGATACCTCGTATCCTTGCTACAATTGCGGTAAATCTGCTAAAAGATATACCGCACATACTGTAGATGATTCAGCGAGCGGATGTGCATTGTCAGGTGGTGCTTATTGGGTCCCTCCACAATATATTAACGCCTTATATGGTGTAAACCAGTAACGTTAAACCACTTCGATGCTCTATTATGGGAAAGCAAATGTGCATCTTAATATGCCAATGATTGGGCACATGGAAGGCTTACCACTCTTTACTGGCGAATGGTCATCCTCCAAAAGCGATCGGAAGCTGTGGGCTGATCATAAGCAATGCAATAACGGACAATTCATTTTGAGGGTAGTGTGTGCGAGTTGGCCGAGTAGGTTTCACCATTTCCTTGTACTTCAACATCTTCCAGTTTTGTGACATCGGAGTTAGAAGATTGACTAGGTAGCTGGGAAGTCTTGTCCCTACTCTTCCATATCCTTCTATAGATCTCAGACAGGTTTGCCGTAAAGCCAAATACCAGACTTAACCAGAATGACTCGCTTATGCTTAGAAACGTCTGAATCGCATTTAAGATGAAGTTGTAGTAGTTTGGGTCTTTGAGCTGGATTATACGGTTGACTACACCAGGAATCCAGCACAAGAGGAATATAACAACATATAGAACGTATCGCCCAAGAAACCTTTCGTAGGGGTGCTTCCTGGATCGTTGCTGTTCCCAAGGATTTCTACGTAGACGTGATACTTGATACAAAGTAGCCGCTAATAGTACGATGTATATTAGGCAAGACAGCAAAAGCCATCCATAAAAAGTACCTATACGCAGGTCACCAGCAGTCGGTTGAATCCAGCACCTAGAGCAATGTTAGAGGTGTGTTTACCAATATGACTCTTTCTATATCTCACCAGGCCCTCAACGGCTCTATATCGTGTAGATTGGCAAGTAAGGGTATCATTGATATCGCAGGCAGTCCCATCGAAATGATTGTGAACTTCATCATAATTTTCCTTCTAAGAAAATTAAACTTTCCTATAGGTAGAAGGATTACGAAGCTAGTTCAGCGTTAGCGTGAAGTCAGTAAACAGGAAAGAGAGTAGGCTTACATATTGACACATATACAAATTCCCCAAAGCCAGTTAGATACATTAAAATATGTGATGTGTAGTGCCTGAAGAATGCACACAACTCTCCTTTCTCTCCAATTCAAGGCCTGATATATTAATGCCCCACCATTGAGGAATACATTGATAAGGGAAAGGAAAAGCAAGGATTTATGATGGGCTGTGATATTATTTGAAGCGTTCACTAAAAAATGTCGATTGATTAAGTGGTAGTTAAATATGACGAAGGCGCAACCAGTTAAAGAAAGGACGTTGCCAGCTGTAACTAGGTTCTGGAGTACCTCGCCTTCTGTTGGCATTTCCTCGACAAACTATAAATTGGATTCGATACTGTATGTGCAAGGTCATACTTATATATATGGAACTTGACATTGGCCTAAAATATACGATTCGAAAAGCGTCTATTGATTGGAAGATGCCCAAACATTGTGTGTGATTCGGCATTTTCTTACCAAGATGTTAAATTTGGACCTTCCAATGTTAGAATGGCATCGCGTCCGTCGCACTGTCCTCATCAGTTGCAAATAACACGTAGTTGTACCTGGATTCTTTGGAGAACCATATCAATTGGTGTACAAACGTGACTGTTCCATTTGCATTGCATGGTCCAATGGCTCATCGGGCAAGAATGTGATTATGCAATGGAAATTTCGACAGATCAGTATCTATTGAATTATTTCTAAACCTGGGTGCTGTGCACGCTGGCACTAAAGGTTTTCCGCTTTGCAAATAGCCAATGCTAAGTTTATCAGAATTAAAGTTGATTACCGATAGCAAGATAATGTAGACAAGAGAAATAACTTGCCAAAATAGTGCTTTTCTTGAGGTTCCTTGATAAACCATAATACTGCCTAATCCAGAGATCTCTGTACCAACGAAGTGAATTTTGGTTGGTATTTCGATGAACTCCAAACGTGGCACCAATGTCGATATGGTTCCATAGGCGTCACAATTTTGTGTATTGGCCAAGTGGCAGTCCCTAGTTCACATTGATTTGGTAGTACATAAGTGTATTTTTGAGAACATCGGTATTAAATACATGAACCATAACCTCCCTTGTCACTTGGTCCAACCGGCTGATGCTGCGCAACTTACTGCTGTGTTATAAAGTTGATAGTCCAAAACTCACATATCTAGACTAAATAAGATATGGGGGTCTTTTTCATGATTATATCAGATTGAATTGCAGTTCTAGTTGTCAGTTTTTTTGCTAATATCTCTGTCTCTCTCAAATACATCTTATACTGCATACTACCCTGGTGACTACTAGCTTATGCTCCTAAAGGCTGTAACAAGGGTTTTGTTGAACATTTTCATACATTACTGGAGAAAATTGCTCTATTTCTTGCAATGTAGCTTGATTGCATTCAAAATGTGTGTTCTATATGTGATTGTGCACCAGCAGAATGCCAGAAGAATGCCGGCATGATACCAGCAGAATACCATAGGAAGTCCAAGTTTGGTATCTTTCATTGTAAATGAACATATTTTCCATAAAGCACAAAGAATGATGTATTTTTTATGTCCCTATCAGAGGTTTCTGGTAGTGCGCATATTTATTCTAAACAAGTTGCAAAACTATCAATATTATAGCTCCACTCAAATTGACAAGCACTATTAGCAAATCCGTATTGAAAAATACACCATCTAAATAACAATTGCCGCATTTTTTATGGGTCTTCGTATAAACTTCCCATATCAAGATGAAATTTCTAACCGTTGGACGAGGTTTAAGAACCAAACACTAAGTAAACACACAAGACAGGCTACACTAAATCAGGGTCCCTTGTGGATAATATTTAGAAATTTTATTTGGGTTCGTTAACTTCCCCTTGTGTTGTAGTAAAATAGAGATAGTAAGGAATCATTGTGTAGTTGAATTGCCATCAGCCACAGTAATCAATATGTCGCTTTTTGTACAGAAAAGGGCTGTCCAAATCATACGCAGGATAGGTAAACTAACGTTCACCCTTTGCGTATCGCTTCAATAGATCATAGTTCCCTTCAATTGTTCTCTTGGCGCCCCTCCATTTCCCTGGCCCAACCAAGCGGAAGTTCGCTGGCCATCTTGGAGCAAAGAACGATTTCCACGCAAGTTTGACGCTTCCATATTCCTTCAGAATAGCCCATAAGGATGGATAAAATCCACACTGAGAGGCTAAATCATTCAAGTAATTTTGATTCGGTTCCCATATGACGCGTTGAGTTGAAGGTAGCCGCTTTCGCTTGTCCTCCAAGTATTGTGAGATGTTAGAGCGCGGTGGAAGTGATATAGTACCAGTCCACAGTGAGGTGATATACCTATTCTGGATATCACTACGGAAGGGTCAGTGTAATCAAGAGAACAGTAGTTAAAATTCATCATTACCTCACATTGAAAGCGGAATCTAGTAATTTTCTCAGTTAAATCCAGTATAGCACAGAGGAATATGTGAGATCTTACCCAAGGTGAACACAAATCCAACGAATGCTATGCTGGGATAATCCGGGGGAAGCATTCCTTGGTATAGCCAGAGTGGCCCACTCTCGCAAGAGCTTTTATGTCGAGGTTGACCACCAAGGATATATTTTTCAATGTCAGTCTCTGTAAAGAAAGGAAAATCCAATTTGAATCCAGTGGCCAAAATAATTGCATCAACGTCAGACACGACATCGCCATTGGTGAATTCAATGGATCTTCCGTCATTCAAGAAGCGCTTTACACCAGGCATCGTAAGAACATGACCAGAGGCTAATCTTTCAAGAAGGTTGCCACTAGCTGCCGGAGGCTTCTCTAAGAATGATATTTTCTTGCTTGGATTAAGCCAGCCGGTTGGTGGCACCAACAAATAGTTTGTAATTATGAAATCACTGAGCCATGTAGGGGCTATTGCAGAAAGAAACCGGTAGTGCATCAAATCCAGGGGGAGTCCGCTGCTGGTTAATCGAGGAAGTATGAAAGTCCCGCTTCGAGAAGATATAATTACCTCCTCTGCCGTGTGAGATAATTCGTTGGCAATATCACACCCGCTTGTCCCTGAGCCAATTACAACCACACGTTTGCCTAGAAATTTTGAAGGTTCGTGATAGTCCAAAGAATGAATGATCTCGCCACAGAAGTTCTCCATGCCTTCATACCTAACCATGTTTGAATGATAATTGTGCCCAGTAGCTACAATAACATGGTCGAAAATCTCATCAACAGGCACGGGATCATTCAAGGCTGTATTCAAATATTTCAACAGCCATTGTCCATTCTCCAAGCGGACGACGTTGACAATTTTATGTTGCAAACGCACACTGTCCATGAGGTTGAAATCCTTCGCGTAGCTCTCAATGTATTTGCATACGTATTTTTGAGGAAGATATTGAGGCCACGTAGAGGGGAAAGGGTAGTCAGGGAATGGAGACATATCTCGACTCAGGATAAAAACTATCCCTTTGTACATCGGAGTAGGCCCACCATTATACCCCTTGTAGTGCCACAAGCCACCAATCCAGGGATTTTGTTCAAAACAAACCGGGGTCAAACGTCCATTAGTTTCCAGGCAGGCCTTTACCGCGTTTAACCCACCTATTCCTAATCATACTATTATTTCAATGGACAACTTTACGGAGTTCAAGCCGACTATACCTGCACCGATAATAGCTACGCGTTTACTAGTCATGATTTTCTATATGATGGTATTCCGGAGACCAGTTTTTATATCTGAAAATCCAGCTTCTAGATTTTGGTTTGCTTGTGGTTTGGCTGATCCCGGTATGCTCCAGCTAATCCATATATATGCCGCAGTTTGATCACAATACTTTCCATACTGTACCATCTAAAAACTAAGTCATGTCAAGAAATATCGTGTTGACACTCTGATTAGGCATTTCAATCGTTAGTAACTCCACGTAAAGTTTGGCTATTTGAGGTGACGTGCATCAAGTATATCCCTTCCTGTGATTAGAACTATCCTGACGCACATTGCGAGACATCTCAGGCTCTCCTTGTGCGACTATGTTAACCACAACAACATGACAGATAGGGATAAAACCAATGAGTGTCCGTGCACAAGCACTCTCTTCCTTTTCACATCGATCTGCAGTTTCTATGCCAATGGCTGCGTAAAATAGTAGCGGATAAGGTTCACAACTCCGAGATAATAAAATATTGTGTGGAGCTCTTGGAGAAAATCCTATGATCTCACTTCCACACTACGCACTAGCACGTTGTGGGGTACCTTGACAAAATGATGCATATAATTTAACAGAAAGGTACCGATAACTCGGGCAATCAAGAGAGAGTCGCCTATAATAGTGCTGAATATTTAACTCCATATTTCCAAGCAAACATGAACTCTCAAACCGCATAGATCCAAAAATTCCTGCATTGTACAACTAGAATTTGATTCGTTCCGTAGTAACAAAGTATTCTAGACCAACAATGCCAGAATAAATGAGTTTTAAGCTCAGTTCGCGTACTAATAGCTCAATTACTGTTGTGGCACACGGGCAGCAAATAACTTGGGAGCAGTCAAGAGCATATCACGTATTATGCCTGATACCAATTTACAAACCCAGCATGTGGGGAGAAATAGCTGATGATTGTATCACCATATGATGGGCTACACTGCCATGCTACCCGCAACCCAGTATAGAGAAGATCAATGCCAATCAAAGAAACAATACAAAACAAAAGCGGTAATTCATTTCTGGAGATTCTGATGAAATATAGAAGGGAAAGTCACTTTGGTAGTAGAATATTTATTTGGTTTAAAACTGACTAAAGGTAGTGAAGCTAGCTAACAGGCTGAAAATTGCTCTGCAGACTGTAGTAGAAAAAGCTGTTATATGGGCAGCAGATGACCCTCAGAGGTATTCAAACAGTATGTAGGAGGCTTCACATTAGTCAATACTGGGGGGTTCTGTATCAAGCAGCAGTAGTATGTAAAAACTAGCTACTTGGAAGAAGTATGTTATATAGTATTGTTATGGTAAAGTAATCTTTGTAATAAACATAAGTTCAATTGTATTTTTCTTAAATTTTTGATGCCATTCTTCTTAGAGGGGGAGACAGTCACCAACATGTAAAATCTTTATTTCAGTTGAAACAAAGAAGCCAGCACTACTGTTGTAGCTTTGATACAAGAGTGTGTAGCTGAGGGGAATTTGTATGTAAGTTTATAAGGAGAGATGATAGTTCTTCAGTGATCAAGACACTGTTTAGTGGGAAGGGGAATAGCAAGAGGGGTAAGAATGATCTCTGCACAACTAGTGTATCCAAGAGAAAAGTGTAATAAAACCCTTGAATGGTTTAACTGAACCTAAGTGACAACTAAATGCAGAATCTTAGAATTGTCAGAGAGTGGCAGAAATATCAGCAGAGAAATTCTGGTTCAATATTGATCTTGTATATAGCTGGGTTTGGCTATAAAGGCAACAAAGTTGGTTTTCCACACAGGCTAGACTTGGAGTTCTTGGGTGTGCTAGGTATGCTAGGCTTGGGTAGAAATTAGAATGCAATGGTTGAATTCTTAATTTTGCTTAGGGGGAGGGAAAGTCACCAAGGTAGGTGAAATCTTTATTTGATTGCAGACAAGTCTAACTACAAATAAAGAAGCCAGCTGGGAATAGAAGATTCCCAAAGTAAACACTAAGTTGAATATGAATAAATCTAAGCTAAAGTTAAGGCAGTATCCCAGAGTACACTGGAGTTCAGGTTCATGGGGGAGTAAGTAGATAAGCTTGAGAGATATAATAATCTTTGAGGAAGTGGGTAACAGCAGGTGAAGGGGAGTTTTTGATAAGAGAAGTGAATCTTGAGAGCAGAGATTCCTCTAAGGAGAAGGTCTTGTAAACTGGAGAATCAGGAAACTCTTTAAAGGCATGGTCAGTAGGTTCCCAGTAAAACTGGTCAGAGACATTTTGAGAGAACTCTTTAACAATACTTTTGTCAAGTACTACCTCCAGAGTGTGATGGTTGATAAATCTCATGTTAACAAACTTGGATAAATTGTAACCTTGTTGCTTGAGATACATCCTATGGTCAGATATAGGAATAAACTCCACATTGGCAAAGTAGCAGACAGCCCAGTCAGTAGCAGGAGGCAAACCAGAAGTGGCAGGAAACTTTCTTTTAGTCTTGGGAAGAGCAGCAGTTAGGGGGGGGAGACAGTCACCAACAGGTGAAATCTTTATTTCAGTTGAAACAAAGAAGCCAGCACTACTGTTGTAGCTTTGATACAAGAGTGTGTAGCTGAGGGGAATTTGTAGGTAAGTTAATAAGAAGTGATGATAGTTCTTCAGTGCTCAAGACACTGTTCAGTGGGAAGGGGGGTAGCAAGAGAGGTAAGAATGACTTGTGAACAACATTAATGAGGGGAATGTGATAAGGATTGATATTCATCATAAAGGGAGTGTGCTGCTGCAGATATTGCTGCCAAAGGTCTGTCAAGTACTTCAGGTAGGCCAGCTTGGGTTTTTCTGACTGCAGAATATAGTGAGCAAACTTCTTGACTTCAGGATCTCCAAGTATAGTTCTCCAGCAGGAGTCAGGTGTAGTGTGGTGTGTTCTCTTCCATACCTTAATCAGTGGGTTGTTGCAGTTGTGAAGTCTGAGGTATAATATGGTTCTAAGGTAGAGAAGTCTGATCTTATAGGGCATAAACCCAAAAGCACCAAGAATAGCATGTCTGTAGGGGCATTCAGGCAAATGAGGCACCAAGGAGGTAATGCACCATACTGCAAACTTGTCAAGCTTAGTGCAGTCTCTAGAAGTAAGAGAGAGAAGTGGTAAGCCAAATTCCAGGACAGGGAAGACAAACTGCTTGAGTAGAAGAAGGCAGCTGGGAGCTGAAGTTGTAGGAGGAGTAACAGTCAGTAGCTTGTGGAGTGCCTGTCTTGCCAGGATAATTCTCTTCTTCAGGTGTGCTCCAGAGTCTAGTCCAGTAGGAAGGAAAGGAAAGCCAAGATATGTAGCTGAGACCTGAGCAGGTAGAGTGGAGTTCTCCAAGTTGATGGGAGAGCCCAAAGGTACTGTCTTTGCAATAGAAAGCTGGAGATTATTCTTCTGCAGATACTGGTGGATGGTCTGGGAGTCTTGTTGCACATTGGAGGAGGATATTCTGATGTCATCAGCAAAGAGAGTAACCAGGCAGTCAGCTGAGAGTCTTGGGAAATCATTCAGGAAGATGGCAAACAGTATAGGACCAAGCACAGAGCCTTGAACCACTCCATTAGGAACTGAGAACACAGCTGATTGCTCACTTGGGTGCAGAATTCTTGCTTGTGGATCCAGAAACAGAGACCTGACAAGGAGGGTGAGAGAGGTACTGGAGAAGCATTGCAACTTGGACCAAAGCAGATTTCTGTCAACTGAATCAAAGGCCTTAGTAATATCAAACAGAACAGAGGGATACTTGCACTGGAGAGAGTGATCTTGGCTAAGTATGACTGCATATTCCAAGGAGAGGCCAGGAACAAAGCCACACTGTGCAGGATGAAACTTGAGGGAGTCAGAGTAGAGCTCCTGAGCAAGCAGAAGCTCAAACACCTTTCTGCAGGTGGGCAGCAGAGATATTGGCCTGTAGGAGCTAGGATCCAGGTGCTTTCCTTTACCCTTGTACAGTGGCAGAACATTTGCAAAGGACCATTCCTCAGGAGTAGAAAGCTGGGCTGAGCATTGCTGAAACAGTGGAAGCAGAAGTGCAGACATGGCCTTGGTACTAGTCTTCAGAAGCTCATAAGAGATTGTGTCCACACCTGGAGCAGTAGAGTTGGGAAGCCTCTTGAGCACATTATGGATTCTCCTTTGATCAAGTGCAAGTGGGATGGGCAGAGTCTTGAAGTCAGGATGAAAGCCAGGAGTTGAGTACTGCTTTGTAGAGAAGAAGATGTTAGCCAGCTGTTCTGTTGAAGGTAACTTCCTGGAAGAGGGCCTCATTGCCCTGTAGAGTCTTGATACTGTTCTTGTTATAGAGTTGGAAGATTGCAGAGGCAAAGAACTCATAATATGATCCCAGAGCTGAGTATGCAGAGTGTGGTGAATTGCCTTGGAGTGGTGTATTGCTGTCAGGAGGAGTTTCTCTGTTTTTGGGTTAGGGAAACTCAGGTAGCTTTGTTGCAGGGCTGAAACAATGGATTCCCATTTTCTTGAGGTAACAGCAGTAGTCTTGCATGGTAGTGAGAGGGAGGCAGACACCAGAATCAGATGCTTCACAAAGAGCCAGGCATAGTTGAGATCATCTGGCAGAGAAAGTAGCAAACTGGCAAGCTTCAAGTAGTTCCCAAAGTCTTTCTTCTGATGCTTGGTAGCTTTGTGGGTGAGCACAGTAAGTTAGGGGGGGAGGAAAGTCACCAAGTGGTGATATCTTTATTTACTTATGACAAGTATCTAAAGAGGCCAAGTTAATCTGAAGTAATTCCTAGAAAGCTAGGTCTGAGAGATATCTTCCTGGTAAGCCAGGTCTGAGAGTTGAGAAGCTGAGTGGTACTATATTTCCTAGTTAGCAAGGTCTGAGAGAGGTTTCCTGGAAAGCCAGGCCTGAGAAGTGAGAATCTGAATATATCTGAGCTAAGTTATACTGGTTTGCAGTAGCTGAATTGTGGCCGGAATGGCCAGTAGACTGGGGAACTGAGATGAATTTCTGGGCGATCACTGGCCAAATTTACTAGGCAAATCTGGCCAATTAGCATTTCAAGGATTTCAGCCAATCAGAGCCTTTACTTTGCCGATGGTTGATCAAGCCATCTCCCAATGAGGGTTAGGGGAGGGAAAGTCACCAAGTTGGTGAAATCTTTATTTGAGTTAAGAACTAATCTAGGTACAAATAAAGAAGCCAATTAAGAGGTCTAGAACCTCTCTAATAAATAATCTAATTTATGTTTTGTTTTATCTCTAATGTTTGTTTCAATAAAGTAAAGCTCATCAGGGGTAAATATAAAATTCAGGGGTTTTGGGGGAAGTACAAATTGTAGATGTTTCTGATCAATATAATCCAAGACTGGAACCCAGCCTGGGATTAGGTGTAGTAGGAAAGGTGTGTGGACTTGTAAGTAGCTCTGCCACATAGATCTTAGATGGTCCTGAGCCAGTAGTCTTGGTTTCTCAGCTTTTTGAAGTTTTGAAGCAAGCTCTGTTACTACAGCAGAGCCAACCAGGGTGTGCCAGCAAGAAGATTTCAGGGAGGAGTTAGATTGAAGCCATTGTTTGATGGAGGGGTTATGTGATTTCTGAAGTTTGACTAGGAAGGAAGCACGGAGATAGACCATTCGGATTTGGTATGGGTAGAAGCCAAAGGCTCCATTAGTTGCATGGATATAGGGAGATACTGGAAGATAAGGTACCAAGGATCTGATACACTGATGGAGAAATTTATCCAGGCGGTGAAGTTCTCTGGAGGTTAGGGGTATAATGTGGAGACCAAACTCAAGTACCGGCAGTACATACTGCTTCAGAAGTATAGGGATCTTTTGAATTGGAGTGTCAGGAGTGACTACTACCAGAAGCTTTTTGAGAGCCTGTTGAGCAAGACGGATCCTATTATTCAGGTGGAGCTTTGAGTCAATCCCATGTTGACAAAATGGCAGACCTAGATATATTGCAGTTTGTTGTGGCAGAATGCTAGTGTTCTGTATAGTTGTAGTGCATCCAATTGGGACTGTCTTGGAAATTGAGAGTGAGAGGTTGTTGGCAGCCAAGTACTTCTCAATGATGGCAGTGTCTGCTATGGGATTAGGAGTAGCAATCTTGATATCATCCGCATAGAGAGTTAGTAGTGGATAGGGAGAGTCTGGTGAGGGGCCTTTTGGAAATAAAGGAAAGTCATGTAGGAATATCACAAATAGTAAGGGACCTAGTACAGATCCTTGGACTACTCCATTTGGAACCTCATAAGTCTCTGATGTACAACTTGGATGCAAAATTTTGGCTGAGTTCTCACAAAATAGAGAACGTACAAGAAGGGTCATTGGTAGTGTGGTAACTGCTAATAGCTTTCTCCAAAGCAGAGCTCTGTCCACAGAGTCAAAGGCTTTAGTAATGTCAAACAGAATGGTTGGCAATGAGAATTGAAGTGAATGATCATGGCTTAGCACTACAGCCATATCCAAGGAGAGTTTGGGCAAGAAGCCAAACTGAGAAGGATGGAATGGATATAGTTGAGATTGCAAGGATCTTGCAATTATAAGCTCAAAGATTTTCCGGCAGGTTGGCAGGAGTGAAACTGGCCGGTAAGAACCTGGGAGTGAGTGTTTCCCCTTCCCTTTGTATAAGGGTATTACATTTGCCTGTGACCAGGCCTTTGGGGTAGTCAATTGTTGGGCACAGATAGAGTAGAATGGGAGAAGTAAGTGACTCATTTTGGAGTAGCACACCCGGAGTAGATCGTAGGTAATCAAGTCATGTCCAGGTGCAGTATTTGCAGGAAGCTTCTTTAAAATTTTCTCCAGAAGCTTTGCTGAAACCAAAATTGGAGATGTTGGACTGCTAGATATGTTACCAGTATGGTAGAAAGGAGGAGTGGGATGCACGGTTGAATCAAAGAATATAGGGGCCAGTTTGTCTGGTGATGGTATACTCCTTGCTTGGGGTCTCATGGCTTTATATACTCTTGATATGGACCTTGTGGTGGCATTCATATTTACTAAGGGCAAGGTATCCATGATATGAGCCCATAATCTAGTATGCTCAGTGATCTGTAGTGACTTGGAGTAGGAGATTGCGCTTTCCAGGAGGTTCTGTGTTTTTGGGTTAGGGAAACATAGGTAGCTGGAATTTAAGGCAGAAATGATGGATTTCCATTTAAGTTGGTTTGCAGATGGCTTTTGGTAGGACTTGGTGGGCAGGGCCAGACAGCCAGTGATTATGATGAAATGCTGGTAAAATAGCCATAATGCATTTATATCATCACAAATCCATGCAGGTAAGCTGGGAAATGCATATTCTGTAAGCAAGGATAGGTAGTTGGCAAAGTCCTGTGTCTGTGATACTGAAGCTTTGGCTGGCAGGATTGTAAATGGCTGAAGAAGGGTGCCAATTGGTAGGGTTTTTCTGGCAGAAATGATAATATGTATTGGCTTGTGATCAGATTTCTCTAGTGAACCACAGCTGATATCCTCTGGAATGCTTGTAACCTGGTGGATGTATTGTAAGGCAGCTGGAGTAGCTGTTACCCAGTCAACACAACGTTGAGCTTGCTGAGTGTTTACAGTGACCAGATGGTTTTGTCGGAGGAACTTTGTAAAGTGCTCCTCTCTAGTTCTAAGTCTGGATGAAATAGTGGTGATATTTTCAGGGTGGGGAATATTTGTATCTCCCACTACCATACAAGGGATTGATGAGCTGTTAATGAATTCTGATGTGGCCAAGAAAATTGCCAGTGTTATGGAGTTAGACAGAGATGGAGGGAGATAGATAATAATGGCTACTATAGTTGGAAGTGTTAGAGCATAGCAGTAATACTCATAGATGATGGATACATTTGCTGAGGGTGCAAGCTTAGAAGATGAAAGAGCAACAAGTGCCATTGAGTGAGCTGGAAATCTTGGGTGAGCAGATGAATATGCATTCAGTCTAGAGGGAAGTTTTGGCAACTTAACATCAATTAGTAGGAGCAAGGAATATTCCTTTTTCAGTAAGTTTTCTAATTCAGCTACAGTTGGAGTGATGGAGTTGCAATTGAGTAAGAGTATGTTTTGTAGTCAGGCAGACTCTGAGGTTGCCTGTTCCTGCTGAAACTCTTGCACTGCCCTTTGTAAATTTCCAGAATTATTCCACAACTCTTCAAATGGAGCTTGTGTAATGTCTTTCAGGATTCTAATTGCTTCCTCTTTCAAGAAGTAGGCCACATCATAGGTTGGAGCCTGTTTCTTAATGGCAGCAAAGAAAGCC